>JBBPBX010047234.1:0-26249 GCA_038048925.1 Garcialebias charrua | reverse complement strand
TCTTCTCTGATTTTACTCTTTTTCTCTTCTTCGCAACAACAGTCATTCTACACACAACCATCCGATGCTGTCTGGCCACGCTCTCCCCTGCCACAACCTTACAGTCTCCAATCTCCCTCAGGTTTCCTCTTCTACACAGAATGTAGTCGACCTGTGTACTCCTTCCTCCACTCTTATAGGTCACTCTATGCTCCTCCCTCTTTTGGAAATAGGTATTGACTACAGCCATTTCCATTCTCTTGGTAAAATCCACCACCATCTGTCCTTCCTGGTTTCTTTCCTTGACACCAAACCTACCCATCACTTCCTCATCCTCTGTTTCCTTCACCAACATGTCCATTCAGGTCTGCTCCAATCACCACTCTTTCCTCCCTGGGAATACTCTCTATCACTTCATCCAAATCTTTCCAAAATGTATCTTTCTCCTCCCCATCACATCCAACCTGTGGAGCATAACCACTGACTATGTTTAGCATCAGACCTTCTACTTCTACCTTCAGACACATCACCCTATCTGACACTCTCTTCACCTCTACTACATTCTTTGCCAACTCCTCCTTCAGGACCACCCCTACTCCATTTCTCTTTCTATCCACACCATGGTAAAACAGTTTGAACCCTGCTCCAATACTGCAAGCCTTGCTGCCCTTCCACTTGGTCTCTTGGACACATAAAACATCTACCTTTCTTCTCTGCATCATGTCAGCCAGCTCTCTACCTTTGCCTGTCATTGTCTCCACATTTAGAGTTGCAACCCTCAGTCCTACATTCTTCAATTTCATCCTCTCCCTCTGTCTCCTGACACGTTTCCCTCCTCTGGGTCTTCGACTAACAGTAGCATAATTTCTGCCGGCACCGTTTGTCAACAGCACCAGTGGCGGTCGTTGTTAACCCGGGCCTCGACCGATCTGGTATGGTTTCTCTTTGATGAACTCGCAAAGGTGGACACATCTAATTCAATTTATTTATGTAGCTCCAAGTTACAACAGAAGTTATCTCAGGGCGGTGAACAAAAACATTAATTCTTGCTTGCTGAAAAATGGGGAGTAGCACAAAAATATTGCTCTCTGCCATTTATTATAATTGTTGTTAATGCAGAAATATTTTGTACTACAGCAGTCTGTAATGCGCATGTGCCACTTCACACTTGCGGAAGCACCTCTGTGGGGGTTTTCCCCAAAAATCTCCACTCTGAGACCTGGATGTAGAAACCTTCGGTTTTATGGGGAGCCGTTTTAGCCAAAATTAAATAAATAAATAAAATGGTGAAATAAATAGTTATTTGTCATTCATTAACCTATTTTCACCTATTTTCCCACTTTTACTTAATCAATTTTTCATTTACCTATTTTCCCACTTTTACTTAATCAATTTTTCATTTACCTATTTTCCCATTTTTACTTAATCAATTTTTCATTTACCTATTTTCCCATTTTTACTTAATCAATTTTTCATTTACCTATTTTCCCATTTTTACTTAATCAATTTTTCATTTACCTATTTTCCCACTTTTACTTAATCAAATTTTCATTTACCTATTTTTCAATTTAACAAGTTTTTCTTTTGTCTTTTTCCATTTACCTGATTTGGTATTTCCCATTTTCATTAATCAATTTCTCATACAATCCCTTTTTTTTACCCATTTTTCTTTCACCTATTTTTCATTCAACATCTGTTTGAAAAACTTTTCATTTTCCCATTTGTTTATTTCCCTTATTTATTTAGTATTTCCTTATTTTCTTATTCATTTCTATTTTCCACGCAAAACTTGGGAAAAGGATAAATGCAAATGAGGAGAGGCGCGTCATCGGTGTACAATGGCAGCCCATTGGTTGGTTAGATACAACTGCAGCACTGAGCTTCTCTGACTGGACTTCCCCTCCAAAAAGCAGTCTAGTAATGGCGAGTTACAGAAGCAGACAGCCACCGTTTCCTGTTTTGGACTTTCAGAATAAAAGCTTTCTTCTCGACGCCGCAGTGTGTAGAGACGCAAAGTTCGCGTTGTTGCTCTTGTTTTGAAAATAAATACCTTCGTGTCTTTGAACGGACGTGAAAGCTTTATGGAAGCGTCCGTTTGTTTTGGTGAAGCAGAGGGAGCAGCACGTTCCGTCTCAAACTTGTCCTAAATGCTGATAAAACAAAATCGTTCTTTAGTTTTAGCAGGTCGTTTTCGTAAATGAGCCCATGAGGCTCTATAAGATTTACCTGACTAGATACCTGCAGATGATACAGCGGTGGTGGGATGCATCACAAACAATGATGAGTCCAGCTACAGACAGGAGGTGGAACACCTGGAGAGCTGGTGCAAAGAGAATAATCTTCACATGAATGTGAAGAAGACAAAGGAGATGATTGTGGACTTCAGAAGGAACAAACACACCCACGCCCCACTGAAAATAGGTGGGTCTGCAGTGGAAGTGGTCTCCAGCTACAAATACTTGGGTGTACACATGAATGATAACCTCAGCTGGAGCAACAACACCACCAGCCTGATCAAGAAAGGTCATCAGAGACTCTACTTCCTCAGACGGCTGAGACGTGCTGGTCTGAGCAGCCCAGTTCTCACCTCGTTCTACAGGTGTGCAGTGGAGAGCATCCTGTGCTCCAGCATCAACGTGTGGCATGGAGGCTGCACAGTTGAAGAGAGGAAAGCTCTACAGAGAGTGGTGAAGGCTGCACAGAAGTCTGTTGGAGTCAGTCTCCCCACCATCACAGACATTTACACCTCCAGATGCAGGAAAAGAGCCACCTGCATCATGAAAGACCTCACTCATCCAGCACACTCACTCTTTGCCCCACTCCCCTCAGGACGGAGGTTGAGGAGCATCAAGTGTAGAACCACTAGACTGAGGAACAGCTTCTACCCTGAGGCTGTTAGACTCATGAATAAATAAAAATAAAATAAAAAATAAACACTGCAAAATATCACATCATACTGATGCTGATCTGTTTTCTTGTTGCTGTGTTCATCTGTGTTCATCTGTGACCATCTGCTCATACAAACTCATGTTCGTGCTGCTGTTTATTCCCACTATATTAGGCTTAGTGTATTACTAGTTGATGTTTTTCTTAGTTAGTTCTAGATGTTATTACTGTTTTTCTCTTTCATTTGTTGTTGGATGTAACTGGGACCTCGTGTACATAATCTCGTTTTCATCACATGTACCACATGCGGTGCAAATGACAATAAAGACTCTCTGACTCTGATAAAGGTTGAATGAATACGAAGCTGAAGTTAGCTTCCGATTCCAGCTTTCAATTCGGCAAATGACTAAAGGGATATTACAACTAATTTTTCAGTACCTTGAGCGGGTTTAATCTGCTCTAGCTCAAAAACTACATCACCTAGACTCTTCAAACCAGGACTAGATTATTCTACACTAATAGAAGGATATATAAAACTAAGTTTGAGCTTTGTGAAACCTTTTTCTGATTTGTGAAACTTCAACAAAGTTTTTTTTTTTTAATCATTTTTAGGCTACTGGACCATATTACAGTAGACCTGGTCCAGTCAAACTCAGAAACCACAACACCTGGACTCTTCAAACCAGGACTACATTGTTCTACACTAATAGAAG
The DNA here is from genome assembly GCA_038048925.1 of Garcialebias charrua. Taxonomy (NCBI): domain Eukaryota; kingdom Metazoa; phylum Chordata; class Actinopteri; order Cyprinodontiformes; family Rivulidae; genus Garcialebias; species Garcialebias charrua. The sequence goes on along the minus strand of JBBPBX010047234.1, from coordinate 22,671 downwards.
AATATATAAAACTAAGTTTGAGCTTTGTGAAACCTTTTTCTGATTTGTGAAACTTCAACAATTTTTTTTTTAAACCATTTTTATGGTATGATCACACCGAACAGCTTTTCAGCAGCAGGAGCGTCCAGTTTACATGTAAAGTCAATGGGGGACGTGCTTCCAGCCGCGTCTTGGCGTCGGGCGTCACGTCGCGTGCGTGTTGAGCGTGCTGGGAAGCGTTTTTCCGTGCACGTGAACCGGCTTCAGCCTCCAAAGCACGCATTCACCATGCTGAAGATTTCGCGGTTCAAACGTTCAAACGCCGCTCAACTCTACCTGATTGGTTGGTGTGTCAACCAATCAGGGAGAGTCGGGGGGAGAAGAGAGGGGGAGAAGAGAGGGGGAGAGTCCCTATGTGACGCGGAAACGAGGGGGCGCGCGCACTATGTGACGTATTGTTTGTGGGACACAGAAAAGACCCGCGAGGTCGTGTACTATGGATTGTAGCTGTGTGTTCGCAACAAGTCCTTCACGACCAGTCAAGTCTGCTCCACAGAGACAGAAATAAAAAGCTCCTCGCCTGGCGGAGTGCAGTGAGGAGGACTCGGTATACCGGTAAGCTCCTCCCACACACCCCGCAGCAGTTTCGCGTTCTGGCGTTCTGGTCCAAGTAGGTCTGGACACCAAGTGCGTCCACTTGCGTGCGTGACGAGCTTTTTGGAGGTTGAAACGCTGTTCGGTGTGATCACACCATTAGGTTACTGGACCATATTAGACCTGGTCCAGCTCAGAAACCACAACACCTGGACTCCAAAAAACGTTTGTCAACTTGAAGCAAAGTTGACACCCACACGTCATGTTTTGAAGCTTTTTCTAAGTCATCTTTAATTCCTGGTCTTCTTTTGATTGCTAAATGTAAGATGTATAGGAGATTGTCAATTGTGCACGTATTCGTCATGGTTATCGTTTCATTTCCAATCTTTCCTTCCCCTCCCCAGTTTGGACAGCATCCTTTTTGTGTTTGAGTTATTTTAACTTTCTTGGTTGGAGAGGGTGAACTGAAATATTTAGATTTTTACTTTCGAGAAGAACTTCTCTTTTTCCATTTTTCTTCTTGGGATAATGGGAGTGTGTCTGATGTCTCTGTTTTTTCTTTGTCTTCAGAGTTGGATTTTCTTTTCTTTTTCAAAAATCTTAGTCTCTTTAGTCTGCCTGTAACAAATTCCTGTTGTACTTGCATAAAATCACCTGCTCTGCGATGCAGTTTGTACTTCAGAATCACTGATTTTGTGGTACGAAACCAGTTCTCCACAACAGCGTTGCTGTCCCGAGTTTTGCCAAGACTTTTAATCATGATGCCTGACCAAAGAGGAACAGTTCCAGCAAAATGCAGAATGACATCTATGACAGACTCACAGAAATAATGGTTTGCTTGTTGATGTTCTTCTGTGTCATCCTCGTTCGCTGCTTCTTCCATTGCTTTCTTTACAGTTTGTTCAATCAAAGAATAGAAAGGTGAAGATTTATTTATAGATTTTGGTGAATCTTCTGGAGCAACTTGCATGTAATCCTCATCTTCATTTCTCAGTTCCAGTTTGTCTGTGTTTTGAGTCTGTATGGCTTCTTGAAGGACAGACAAATGTTCTCGACAACCTTTTGTTGTTTTTCTTGATGAGAAAACGTACACAATGCACCTTGTTATAGTTAAAATGTCCTCAAGTTGTGCTGCATTTTGAACGAGGGCAAAGCAATACAAAAAAAGGTGCTTGGTGGCCTTACTGCATTTTAACTTGGAGATTTTCATGCTGACCAGCTTCAGCATGTGAGCAGCACAAAGATGTAGCACTGTCAGTTGCGGTGACTCATTTTGGCTAACCTCAAAGCACATCTTCAGATATTTCTTAACATCTGTGTTCAAAGTCAAAAAGTCAAAGTCAACTTTATTGTCAGAACTGCAATATGTACAGGACATACACAGGATTGAAATTGCATTTCTCTCTCAGTCCCTCGGTGCAACAGTAACCATTTAAACACTAAACAATTAATAAACAAGCATAAAATGAAATAATAAAAGTTTAGTACTGTCCTGTGTTTTTTGCATAGTAGTTTTTCATAGTAGTATAAAAGTATAAAAAGTTTCACCAACACCAAAACACCAACATTTAATAAACATAATCATAAAATGAAATAGAGTGTAATACTGTCCTGAGTTTTTTCATAGTAGTTTTTCATAGTAGTATAAAAGTATAAAAAGTTTCACCAACACCAAAAACACCAACATTTAATAAACATAATCATAAAATGAAATAGAGTGTAATACTGTCCTGAGTTTTTTCATAGTAGTTTTTCATAGTAGTATAAAAGTATAAAAAGTTTCACCAACACCAAAAACACCAACATTTAATAAACATAATCATAAAATGAAATAGAGTGTAATACTGTCCCGAAGTATAAAGTATAAAAAGTGACTAAAAGACGTGCACTCCCAGGAACTTGGTGCTGTCCACTCTCTCCACTGTGGTGCTGTTGATGGTCAGAGGGGCATGTTGGGCATCCCTCTTCCTGAAGTCCACAACAATCTCTTTTGTCTTCTCCACGTTGAGAGTGAGATTGTTGTGTCCGCACCACAAGGCCAGGCGGCTCACCTCGTTCCTGTAGTCCGTCTCATCGTTGTTGCTGATGAGACCCACCACTGTTGTGTCGTCCGCAAACTTGATGAAGTGGTTGGAGCTGTATGATGGTGTGCAGTCGTGTGTTAGCAGGGTGAATAGAAGGGGGCTCAGCACACATCCTTGTGGGGCTCCTGTATTCAATGTGATGGTGCTGGATGTGTTATTCCCGACCCGTACTGCCTGTGGTCTCCCGGTCAGGAAGTCTAGCAGCCAGTTACACATTGAGGTGTTCAGCCCCAGACTGTCCAGTTTAAGGATGAGCTGTTGGGGGATGATGGTGTTGAATGCCTGAAGTACGGAATGGATCATAGCCCAACTGAAATCGGTTTCAACCTTTTGTGGCTTCAGTTGCTTATGAAAAACATTGAAGTAATCCCTACACAAGCACGACAACCAGTGCGTAATGGTTATCGATGTCTGATCCGATGTGAGCATTTCACCAATGGGAACCACAGTATGGTCCAGTGGTTTAAAAAGTGATGAAAAACAAACTTTGTTGAAGTTTCACAAATCAGAAAAAGTTTTCACAAAGCTCAAACTTAGTTTTATATATTCTTCTATTAGTCTAGAATAATATAGTCCTGGTTTGAAGAGTCCAGGTGTTGTGGTTTCTGAGTCTGGACCAGGTCTAATATGGTCCAGTAGCCTAAAAATGATTTAAAAAAAAAAACTTTGTTGAAGTTTCACAAATCAGAAAAAGGTTTCACAAAGCTCAAACTTAGTTTTATATATCCTTCTATTAGTGTAGAATAATCTAGTCCTGGTTTGAAGAGTCTAGGTGTTGTAGTTTTTGAGCTAGAGCAGATTAAACCCGCTCAAGGTACTGAAAAATTAGTTGTAATATCCCTTTAGTCATTTGCCGAATTGGAAGCTGGAATCGGAAGCTAACTTCAGCTTCGTATTCATTCAACCTTTATCTAGTCAGGTAAATCTTATAGAGCCTCATGGGCTCATTTACGAAAACGACCTGCTAAAACTAAAGAACGATTTTGTTTTATCAGCATTTAGGACAAGTTTGAGACGGAACGTGCTGTTCCCTCTGCTTCACCAAAACAAACGGACGCTTCCATAAAGCTTTCACGTCCGTTCAAAGACACGAAGGTATTTATTTTCAAAACAAGAGCAACAGCGCGAACTTTGCGTCTCTACACACTGCGGCGTCGAGAAGCAAGCTTTTATTCTGAAAGTCCAAAACAGGAAACGGTGGCTGTCTGCTTCTGTAACTTGCCATTACTAGACTGCTTTTTGGAGGACTTCCGGCAAGATGGCGAACAGGGCACACGCACCCAACTGAGCTCCGTTCGACCGGTCCCAAAATATTGAATTAAATTTGTCCTTACTGACTCATAACAATTTGCAAACATAACAGTGGACATTGGATATATTTCAACATGCCTTTCCGCAACAACAAAGACTTTCCTCCACTCAAGAGCGCCAATGCTAATGCAGCCGACAAGCTAGCACACCACAACTATGCTAACGATGTTAGCATGGACTCACCGAAAGCTAGCTCTGCTAGCAACTCCGGAACGAGGCGTCCTTTAAGTGCCACTCCAACGAAATCCCCACCAGCTAAAAAACTAGCGACAGAAGCTGAGCCTTCTCTTGCTGATGTTCTGATGGTCATAAAGAACCTGGATGCCAAGGTGGGAGATTTTGGAATACAACTTAAAGAAAACTCTGAAATGTTTGCTAGCATGATCCAGCGTGTGGAAATGAATTCTGTTGAAATCACAGAATGCAAATCAAGAGTGGATACTCTGGAAAAAGAATATTCAGATATTAAAAAAGAAAATGCAGAACTGAAAGAGCAAGTGCTTGAAATGGAAAGAAACAAACGCCGTTTGAATTTAAGAATCTCTGGCCTCAAGGAAAAAGAAGGAGAAAACCTACGAGCTGAAATCAACGAGCTTCTACTTCAGATCTTTCCAGAGTGGGAGCCAGTGATGGAAGACGTGGTCGACTCAATCCATCGCATCGGGAGGAAGGAAAACGGAAGAAGCCGTCAAATCATTGTGCAGTTTCTCAGGAGACGTCACAGGGATGCAGTTTGGAAAGCGACGAAAGACTCTCCAGTTTGCAAGAATCAAAATCTGAGGTTTGCTCAAGACTTCACAAAAGAGGATCGACAGAAAAGAGAACAACTGTGGCCAAAAATCAAACAAGCTAGAGCGCTGGGTAAGGTGGCATTTTACAAAGGCCACATTGCTGTGATTGATGGTCGTACAGTAATACATTAGCTATTTCTATCAGGGGGGAAATACCCTTTGCAGATTTACGGTTTAAATTGTTCACTGCAACTCTGTATTAGTTTTTACACTTGTTTGCATCAAATGTTCAGTATAAGGTCAATACCCAAGTTTGTTTTAATTGGGACTCGCCTTGAAGTTATTTTATTCTCTGACTTAAAACACTTAAGATAGTCAGTTCTGGTTAATATTTGTGTAACTGTTTCTAATTTTTTGTTTTCTTTCAAAATCTAATTCAAGTTTATGTCCTGGTCTCATAACATTAAACTTTTATCACTTAATGCCAGGGGTCTAAGAGATAACCTTAAAAGAAAAGCTACTTTTTTATATTGTAAAAACAAAAGTTCACAATGTGTACTTCTCCAAGAAACTCACTCTGAGGATTCGGATGAAAAATTCTGGTCAACTCAATGGGGAGACAAAATATTATTCTCACATGGTTCAACTAGAGCAGCAGGAGTTGCAATTTTATTCAACAACTGCCCTGGGAAAATAATAACCACAAAAATGCATAATGATGGCCACTGGCTCATATGTGTTTTAGAATTAGATAACTCCTCACTCATTTTGGGGAACATTTACGGCTGCTGTAACACAAAACAAAACAAAGATCTTATCCTAAACATCAAAGAAACGATACTTGAACTCAAAAAAGATACTGCACAGAAAATGTAATAATTGCAGGTGACTGGAACATGGTTTTAGATGAATATAGGGACAGATTTCCCAGCAAGTTCACTGATCAGCACCCTAACTCATTATTAACTGATTTCTGTAACACTTTATGCATCCATGACCCATGGAGAGAAAAAAATAAAAACCACCAACAGTTTACCTGGTTTAAACCAGATGCCTCAAGTAAGTCCAGATTAGATTATTGGCTAATAGCAGACACAATGATTAATCAAATATCCATGTGTGAAATTTCCCCTGCTCCGCTCACTGATCACTGCTGTATTGAGATTTCAGTCTCACCAGTAACAAACTCTAAAAACATAAAAGGATACTGGAAATTTAATGCACTCCTCCTAAAACAGGTTGAATATAATAATAAAATCAAAGACATAATTCAAGAAATTCTACAAGATGACTCCCTACAGTCATATGTCCAAAAATGGGAATTTATGAAATACAGAATACGCCAATATTCAATTTCCTTTAGCAAACAGATTAAGAAGGATAACAAATTAGAAGAAGATAACATCATCAAAGAAATATACATGATTAGCAACAAACAATATTTAACAGAGGGTGAAAAAGGTAAACTTTCTTCATTACATCTCAAACTGGATAAAATATATGAAAGAAAGGCCAGAGGAGCATTCATCAGATCAAGAGCCAAGTGGATGGAAGAAGGGGAAAAAAAACTCAGCTTATTTTTGCAGACTTGAAAAAAGACGACAGGAAAGAAACTCCATCCAAACTCTTACAATTAATGGTTCAGACTGCTCAGACCCTAAATTAATTGCAAAAGAAATTAGTTTGTTTTACCAAAACCTATATAGCTCATCCTTTTCCAAAACAGACTCTGACACTTTCTTAAACAATATTAAAGACTCCATCCCCCAAATTGACAATAGCTTCAAAGAAGAATGTGAAAAAGATATCAGCATAGAGGAACTAGACAAAGCCGTCACATGTTTAAAATTAGACAAATCGCCAGGCCCAGACGGCCTCACAGCTAACTTTTACAAACATTTCTGGACCACACTCAGAAACGTTCTTTTTGAGGTCTTCAAAGAGGTTACAACTAACTTCTCATTACCCATCACCATGAAACAAGGTATCATCACACTTATACCAAAACCAGGCAAAGACAATAAACTACTGGATAACTTTCGTCCGATTTCACTGTTAAACTATGACTACAAACTACTGACATATATTTACACTAATAGATTAAAAGAAGACTTAGACCTGATAATTAGTGATACACAAACAGGATTTATGAAAAACAGGTTGATACATAATAATGTAAGACTAGTAAAAGACCTCTTAGACTATCAACATTTGATTGCAAGTGATGGTTTCATCTTATTCCTTGACTTTTATAAAGCTTTTGATAAACTAGAACATCAATTTCTGTTCAAAGTTTTAGAATTATTTGGATTTGGTCCCAAATTCTGTAACATAATTAAATCTTTCTATAATGACACAACCAGCTCTGTAGCACTCCCTAGTGGATCATCCCCAAGATTTAGTATCAACAGAGGAGTTAAACAGGGCTGTAATATCTCCCCTTTCTTATTTATATTAGCTGCAGAAACTCTTGCAATCCATATAAAAAACTCAGATACTCCCAAACTAAATGTTTTTGATGAGCAGATAATTATAAGTCAACTTGCCGATGACACTACCATCTTTCTTGAAAGCTTGAAACAGCTCCCCAAAATTCTTGAACTACTTGACTCATTTACTAAAGCCTCGGGACTAAAACTCAACCATAATAAATGCGAATTAATGCCCATACACGAGTGTAGCCTCACAAATGCATATAATATCCCCATTAAAACCTCTGTAAAATATCTGGGAGTTCATATAACCAGGGACGTAACCAACTGTGAAACACTAAACCTGCAAGGAAAAATAACAGAATGTAAATCCAAACTCAATATGTGGTTACAAAGAGACCTCACAGTCTTTGGCAGAACTTATTTAACCAAAATGGAATCCTTAGCTCGCTGCATATATCCTGCATACTCAATTTCTATATCTAATAAATTTATCAAAACTTTCAACCAATTGAACTTCAATTTTATTTGGAAAAACTGGGTACACTATATAAAAAAGTCAAAAATTGTCCAAGATTATGAAGATGGAGGTCTAAAAGCAATAGATTTTGATTGTTTGAATGCAATGATAAAAATAAAGTGGCTAAAATCCTTCATTTTAAACAAAAATTGTATTTGGTATTGACTCCCCAGAGGGATTTTCAAAAAAATGGGAGGAATAGAATTTGTTCTTAAATGTGATTTTCAAGTTGAAAAATTACCAACCAAACTGTCATCTTTCCACAAACAAGTTTTACTGTACTGGAAACTATTGTTCTCACATAACTTCACTCCACATCAAACTCCAATATGGAATAACAGATATATCACATGTAATAGAAAGTCTCTTTTCTTACAACATTGGATGGATAAAAATATCTGGTCCATAACCCATTTACTGAATGACCAGGGTCAGTGGTTCTCTCACAAAGACTTTTGCTTAAAATATAACTTAAACTGTTCACAGTCCCAATTTAATAAAGTTATTAAAGCTATCCCGGAAGCCATCAAGAGATTAGCCCAAAACTCGAATTCAAACTTGGTAACTATTAACCCACCTGCACTTTATATTAATGGTCTTAATTTTTTGGACAAGAACTGTTCAAACGTATTCATGCGTACTCAACTTAACACAATCCTTTTTCCAAAGCCAACAAATAGTAACTCCATTAATCAGCTGTTCTCCAAATCAAACATTAAAAAATTGAGAACTAAATATATTTCTTACCCTTTAAGTCCCAAAACGAAAGAAATCCACTTCAAAGTTATGAACAACATCTATCCATCCAACGAGTTGCTAAGATTGAGGTTTGGTATTGATCATAACAACTGTGTGTTTTGTGAGACGGACATTGAAACAACTGATCATCTGTTTTTCCATTGTATCTACTCTGGGACGTTTTGGGAGGACATACAAGACTGGCTATCATCCAAAATCCAAATCACCCCCTTCACAAGAGAATCGATTATATTTGGTATCCATCTGGAAAACAGAAAACTGGACCTGATAGTAAACAACCTGATTATCCTGGGAAAATTTTTCATCCACACTTCCAAATGGAGAAAGACAAAACCACTCTTTTTCGCCTTTAAAAACTATCTCACAGACAATTATCTCAAAGCCCTGAAGATGATGAACAAAAAAAATGCACAATCCCTTCTTGGAGCGTTCGAAGATCATAGTATATTCTTGGACCCATAAAGCAGTCAACACAGGTCATAACGTTTTTTTTTATTTTTATTTATTTTTTTTTTTTTTCCTGTATATTTTACACTGTACGGTTATTCACTCACTTTGGTTATTCACTGTACTACGTTTTTGTCCAGTTTATTGATTCTTGTTTCCGTTATATGTGCCCTGCTGAGAGTTGTTTAACACTGGTTGTTAATATGCCTTTACAATTTTGTAAATTACTCTCTTTCAATTAAAAAAAAATACATTTGAACATTTGAGGGTTCTATTACTAACAAAATATCGTAACGTTGTCGCGGTCACTCAAGCACCAGACGTTCTGCTTCAGCCAATGCTTTATTCAGGAACATAAATATCAGGTAAACTCTGGGTCACTGTTTGGCCGTGACCCACGCCAGAACTCCTCAGCTTCACAACAGGTGCTTCCAGCATCAGAACAGAACCGCCAACCTCTCACAAACCCCGCCCCGTCTCATTTCCCAACAACCCCTGCGTCATAACAGGACATGTCAAACCTTAGAACCAGTAACAGTGTAACAGTAATAATGAACACTTAACATGACTCTTCAAGGATCATTACAATATTATAGTCCACCAAATCATAAAACGTCAGTACTTTGAGTTGTTTAAATAATACATTATATGACATTAAGGCTTTCATAAAAATAGATTTTGTTATAGTTTAATTTAATTTATAAGTAAAGGTAAGACTAAAATAAAATTTTCTCCAAATTAAATGTGCTTTTTTGTGTGATACAGTTTGTATGTGTAAAGATGGCTGATATGAGATTTTAAACACAACCCGTTAACTGCTGCCAATCAAATGGTGAATAAACTACTTTGTAGGGTTCATGTATTATAAAAGAAGAAAATAATGCTATCCAAAGTATCCAAAGCACTGAAGAAGCAACATGTTCTCACTCCCTACTCGTCATATATTGATGATAAGGGTCAGGGTCCCTCCGCGGCAGATACTTGATGCGTCGGGTCACCCCTTCTCGTCATTTTTGGTGTGCAGGGTGCTCTCATTGGTTTGTTTGGGGTTCAAGGGTCAAATAAAAGGTGAATGGTTAAGTTTAGGGTTTGTTATAAGGTTAGGCTTAAGGTTTAAATTTAGCCAGAAAAATCATTCCTGTTCATAAAAAATAAGTAAATATGAAAGTGCTTCACTATCCAAACCGGAAGAGAAGATCACAACTTAACATTACCTGGCACACCAAATAATGATGAGAAGGGGCAACGTGGAGAACATTTTTTGTCTGTTTTTTATTATACATATGAAAAAAAAACTGCACAGTGCCTCACCAGCCATGAACCTCACCGCACGTCGCTGGTTTATATGTATATTTGTATGTATATGTGTATATATGTATATATATATATATATATATATGTTACAATCCAACAATGATCAAAACATATTTAATGGACACAGGACACAAGGAAAAGGTTTAACATTAATTTATTAAAGAAACAAGGTCGTCTGTAGGAGGGGAACCACCTCCAGCTTCTCCGGGCGTCCCACGTCCTAAAAAAAAAAGAAAGTTCAACCGAAAGGTGGGTTTGGATAAAGCGGCCAAAAGGAAAATAAAGCTGCCCAACAGAGCCAACTCTATACAGAGCCTGCGAACCCTGTTAGACAGCGGGCTACCTCTACCAAAACTCTAGGCCTACAGGATGTAAAACAAAAACAATAGCGAAAACTAGACTACCGCTTTACCCAACCAAAAGTAATGAAAGGAAAGGCACGAGCCCCCACACACAGCTGCCTCTATGATAGACAGCCACCAGAGCCCTCAGACTCTGAGACTCAAAAACCTCCAACACTTCAGCTCAGGTCCTCTACTCTAGGTCACTAGAGTCCACACGAGCACAAATGTACTCTACTAACCCACTCCAGAATGAAGTGTACCAACAATCACTGTCTATCTAGTGATCAACACAACCTGGGAGGGTGGAGAAACTCCCAGTCTACCAAACAATCACTGTCTAGTGATCAACACAACCTGGGAGGGTGGAGAAACTCCCAGTCTACCAAACAATCAAGCAGCAGGCTTCCACTGCTGACTGTAATATTATTTTAATGTCCTCTAAACACCAAAACCTCACATACCTGCACACACCTCCTCTATTCTCCACTAACCATAACCTCCACTAACCATAACCTCCACACATTCTGGCTTGAGCTCAGTGCATTTAAAGGGAGAGAGAGAGAGTCAGCAGGTGTTGCAGCTCAGCTAATCAAGCCTGATTGAAGCTGAGTAAAAAAAAGTGCAGCAGGAGTAGGCTGCAGACAGCAGGTGACCAAAAATCCCTTCAGGATACATAACATTCCCACCGCTAAATGTTTTGTATGGGGTGATGTATATGTTAAGTAAAAACATTGTACATGACCCATATAAAACAGTGAGGTTACATGTAACGGTCCTCATCACTCAAACAGACTAAAAACCTCATTAAAAACTAGTCTGTCAAACCGCTTACATCTAATCTACAGGTACACTCAAAAGGTTTGAAAGCCAAAACAACGTCTTGGGTCTGGTTGTACCCTAAAAAGCTTTTGCTTATCAACAGACCCCAAACAAATACTAACACCATGGTTAATGGTGCCAGTGTGAAACTGGATGCCTCTCACGACAACCAGGAGAAATCTGTCCTCCTCATTTCCTGCACTGGACAGCACCCCCGTGTCAGTTGCAACAGCTCTGCCATCAGTCGCACTGTAAACACAGCAGAGACAGTTAAAAAACACACATTCAACATATGGTTGCAGCATCTCACATCTCACAGACAGTAAGTATGCATTTTCTGCTGTACTTTTAATCAACGGTCCCATATTGTCCATCAGTACTCTTTCATTTTTCTCCACGGTGGCTGGATTCTCCACGGTGGCTGGAACAGGACAAGAAAGAGCAGGAGGACTTGTTGCGTGATTTTTCACTTCTTCAGAGATCTTCAGGTCCTCACTTGACTGAACTAGGAGCAGTTCAGTGTCAAACAACAGTGTAAAACTGTCACTGAGATCGTTGTCATCTTCTCCCTGAAGATGTGGTGAGGACAGCAACAGTTTCACCTCCTCCACTGGAATCTGCTCTGTTTCACAGATCACCATTAAGCTGTCGCTTAAATCAACCTCGTCCTCTTCTTTCTCCTGTCGATGTTCTTGAAGCGCCACCTCCTGTAGAAGTGGCTCTCCTGCCACCTCCTGTAGAAGTGGCTCTCCTGCTTGAGTGAAAAGCTCTGGTGTCACCTTTAGATGACACACAGTGGGACACGAACGTTGCTTCTCCAGTTCAGCTTTGAGCTTTAATTCTCTCTGTGACTCCTGTCTTTCTTGTTCCAGAAGACGCTTCTTCTCTTCCTGAGCAGCTTGAAATCTCTCCAAAGCAGCTTGTCGTTCTTGTTCCTGTTTTTTTAAAAACAAAAGTGCACGCTCTTGTTTTTCTTTTAAGGCAGCTCGCTCCAGCTCAAAAGCAGCTCGCTTCTCTTCAAGCTCCTTTCTCCTCAAGGCAATCCATTCATCATGTTCTGCTTTCCTCAAAGCAGATTCTTCTGGATTTGACCGTACGTCACGTTTCAGTAAGAAATCCACGCAAGTCTTTGTACATGAGGCTCCTGGTGTTCTGTGATATATGTTGTTAAAAAAGTTGTAAAAGATAGAAAACAAACAAAAAAACAAGGAGCGGCGTCTCCTCTTCTTCTTCTTTTCTCTTTTTCCTAAACTGTGCAATGTTGTGCCGCCACCTGCTGGAGGGCCGCACATTTTGCCCATATAAGGAACCGTCACTGGCTGGAAGAAGAAGAAATATTAACTTTTTTTTTTTTGCTCTATACAGTAAGTCACAGTTGTTTGCATAGTTGCATGTCCTGCACTTATGCACTGAAGCAATGTATTTATGGATTTTTTCCCATATTTATAAACCAGTCTGAGATATGAATATTTTCTTTAATTCTGACTGAAAATATTGAACACTACCATTTTGTGCTGATGGCACTCGAGGTGTATGGCATGCTGTTGTGTCATGTAATATGTAAAAACGGCTANTGAGCGCTGCCCTTATTGCTTGGACAAGAAAAGGTGAAGAAAACATGAGGAGACAAGGTATTAAATAAAATATCTCTCACACCATGTCCTTGACACAGGGCATGGGGGGAGGACGACAAGACGGTGAGATTGTCCACAAATACTTGTAGATAGTTCCATAGTCCTGATGAAGATGTTGCGGTGACTTCTGTTAATGGATTCAGAATCCCAGCTGGTGATGTTTGATTGGTCTTTGTTTAATGACTGCAGTAGTAATAAAACAATTTAATCTGTGGAAAGGTTGTCTATAAATCAACCATGTTCCCTTCTCTTCTTCCTCATCCCAATATTAAACCCTTTCCTCTCTTCTATTTCTAACCTAGTCAACTCCATCACCTGCTCACATGTAAACTGTCTAAAACAAATCAATAAACATTTAGTCTACAATCTCAACAAAATAACACATCTTAGGTTCTCACAGAAAAGTAAGTTTCTATATATAACACAGCATTACATCTTAAGACAAACGAGCTCAAACTTTTAAGTAAAACCCACATCTGATGTTTTTGCGGTGAAATATTTCACATTAGTGTTAATACTGAGATGCTACAAGATCAGCACTGATTATAAAAAAGGACTCCTGTGCTTGAAAACTAAGATGTTCCCATTAAATCAGAAAAAAAAATATGGCATTAGATACCATACAACAACAAACTCTCACACAACAATATTATTTGTCTGGTAAATCTGTACATTAAACACTCAGTGACTATTTATTACTCATGAGCATATCATCTTAATCGTGTTAACACAACTAACAGATTTATCTTCATTATCTACTGCAAAGACCAAAAACATGAATTGTGAATAGAAAAATGTTTCCAGGACACCGGCAACACTTCCAATAATCACTGCTCAAAATTGAAATTTGTGTGAATTATCTCTCCTGTCCAGCGTTTAATCACAACAGGTTTTTGTACCTACTTTGTCAGAACCCACAGCTGATAGCCAAGCTGTTTATCCCACAAGTAATTAGGCAAAGCAGTGAATCACACTCCCAAATCAGAGACAGTGTTTGAAACTTACTTGTCATTGCCTAGGTGGCAGCGCTTTCTACAAGAGGTATCGTCCGTTAAATTAAACTAGGACAGGCATTCCTACATTTTATCAAAGTGAAAGTATCAAATGTTTTAAACCAGCACCTCTGTCCCACAAGTGCTCCATTTTTAACACGTTAAAAACCTCCAAGATCTCTGTGTTTGAAAGACTGCTTGAGTTTTATACTAAGAGAAAGCAAAGACATAAAACACATGTACAAACATCTCCATGTAGACTTTGGTTTCTCTCATGAACATCTTTAGCAGCAACACTAACAAGAAAGAAAGAGATCACAGCAGTACTGAAGACGGTGAAAGCCGGAGAGACTGATTGATTTGGTGATTTATCCTCTGGGACCAGTAACAAACGAACTATACAAGACTGGTTCAAATCCCGGTCCGGGGCCTTTCTGGGTGGAGTTTGCATGTTCTCCCCGTGCATGCGTGGGTTTCCTCCGGGTACTCCGGTTTCCTCCCACAGACCAAAAAACATGCTTGTTAGGCTGATTGGTGACTCTAAATTGACCCTAGGTGTGAGTGTGAGAGTGGATGGTTGTTTGGTGTGAGTGAGACAGGTCCCTCTTGTAAATGAGTCCCCGTGACTCAATGAGGCTAGCCTGTATAAATAAAGGTTGAATGAATTAATTCCAACAATATCTGATAAGCCCACAAGCTCCAAAATGATGAATGACTTCAACACATATTAGTTAGCATCATTTTTCATGCACCCAATTATTTAAATAATTGTAAATAATTTGACATTTAAATAAATGGCAACTGTTCTTTTGATCCAACAGCTAACAGCTACAGAAAATAGTTAAAAATTATCATGGGCTCTGATATTTAAAATGGAAATATTGTAATTTTTCCAGAAATGGGCGGCACAGTGACTCAGTGGTTTTCTCTGGGTACTCCGATTTCCAAAAAAATGTGCATATTAGACTGAGTGGTAACTCTAAATCAGGGGTCACCACCCTTTTCGAAACTGAGAGCTACTTCGTGGGTATGGAGTCATACAAAGGGCACCAGTATGATAAACTCTTTGGAAATAACAAAGCGTAAATTGAAAAAAATGTATAATAAACATATTTTTAAGAACATATTTTTAAGATAGACATTTTAATATATATATAAATACAAAAAAAGAATAACAACTGAATAAAATGAAATTTTAAATGCAGCTTAGTAGTGAGTTGTGCTATTTTTAGAACAGGTCCGGGGGCACCAAATGGTCCTTGGGGGGGCACCCGGGTGCCCGCGGGCACCACGTTGGTGACCCCTGCTCTAAATTGTCCATAGGTGTGAGTGAGAGGGTGAATGGCTGTTTGTCTTGTTTGTCTCTATGTGTCCCTGCAGTGATGGACTGTCCAGGGTGTCCTCCGCCTCTCACACAGTGACTGCTGGACATGGGCAGCAGTGACCCCATGCGAACCGATGAGGAAGAAGCCGGTAAAGATGATGGATGGACGGATGGATGGATGGAAGGATGGATGGATGGACAGATGGATGGATGGATGGATGATGGATGGATGGATGAATGGATGGATGGACAGATGGATGGATGTCTGCTTCCAGACAGCTTTTGAATAAATTGTCAATAAACCACATTGTTGTTGTTGTTTTGTTTTTGTTTTTTTGGGGGTGGGGGGGGGGTTCTGTTTTCTTTTTATATAGGCCCAACACAGTAACTGTGTTTTAAACATTAAATCTCAAAAAAGAAAGTACGGTATAAGTGCAGTTAGCTGATAAAAATCTGTTTATAGGACAGTTAACATTTTGACACAACAATTCAAGACTTTTGGGCTACATCTACCCATTCTCACTTAATTATAGAAGAAAAGAAAAATGCTACACTGAATTTTGTGTGCAGATTATGCATGAACTTCCAGGTCTTTGTGTACTCGTTCTCACGTACAGGGAACCCCCGACCTACGAACGAGTTCGGGACCTAAGAACCGTTCGCAGCTCGATCCGGTCATAGGTAGGGGGTGAAAATTGCGTCCCGTTCGTAGGTCGTTATTCTGTTCGTAGGTCGCGGAAATACCGCTAACGGTGCGCCGCGCACACATTTAACAGCATGAGACTGACATACTGGCCCATAAACATGCACAGAACTTTATTTACAAACACTTATCTAAACCATTACACCACACATGCATCCATAAACACACACAGTAACTGTACATCAGTAACTTCACATCAGAACTGCAGGAAATCAGCTGGAAATCACATCAGCAAAATGATGTCAACAATCACACATGAACACTTCTCAAAGTGCAGCTTTTAACATCAGAACAGCAGCAAATCAGGGACTCCCATCAGCAAAATGATGTCAACAATCACACAAGAACACTTCTCAAAGTGCAGCTTTTAACATCAGAGCAGCAAATCAGCAGGAACTGACATCAGCAAAATGATGTCAACAATCACACATGAACACATCTCAAAGTGCAGCTTTTAACATCAGAGCAGCACGTAGGTCACGAACTTTTCGCCGTAGCTCGATTATATATTTTTAACTTGGTTCGTTCGTAGGTCACGTATTTTCTGCCGTACGTCGATGGCATTCTTCAACTTTGGTTCGTTCGTAGGTCCCGTGGTTCGCAGGTCGATGGAGTCGTAGGTCGGGGGTTCCCTGTATATGAATTGTTGCTGTTTATGTGATCAATCTTTTCCAAATCGGCAATTATGTTGGTATATTTTTTACTTAAAGCAGAACTGGATCAATGTTTAGCATGTTTCTTTCACATTTCCTGGTCATTTAGCCAAACACAATACAGGGAACCCGCGACTTACGGCACCCCCGACCTACAGCAACACGGACTTACGAACGCACTGTTAAAAAAAAAGTTTTTTATTTTATTATTTTTTTTATAAATGAATACATGTACAGTACTGTACAGTCACCAAACACTTAGCCTATCCTAACACAGTTTTTAAAGATGAAGGAGTGAGTTGAATTGTCTCCCTTTCACATAAAGTGAAAGTAGCTCCCTTTATGTGAATGGAGCCTACTGGAGAGGAGGGAGACAATTCAACTGACTCCTTAACTGTGTTAGGATAGGCTAAGTGCTTGGTGACTGTACAGTACTGTACATTTATCTATTTATACATTTAAAAAAAAATATATATATGTATATATTAATAAATAGATAAATGTACAGTACTGTACAGTCACCAAGCACTTAGCCTATCCTAACACAGTTTTTAAAGATGAAGGAGTGAGTTGAATTGTCTCCCTCCTCCCTATCAGGCACCATTCACATAAAGGGAGCTAGCTGGCTCGTATGACATACGAATGGTCCTTAGGTCCGGAACTCGTTCGTAAGTCGAGGGTTCCCTGTATATGTATTGTGTGTGCATGTGTATGCATGGCTGTGCATGTGTGTGTACGTGTGCACATGACTAGCATGTGGTAGTTAACCGACAATCCATTTGTGTTCCCATTAGAGAGCCAGTTACGGTTATGAATAGATACAAGGAAATTAGTGCAAGACGAGGGCTAATTGTCTGATTAGATGTGCTTCAGGTTGATGGATGCACAATAAGCCGATGCACATGGAGCAATCATTAAGTAACATTAGACTATTAAATTGAACATAACACTGTAGCCAGAGGGTAAATATGGATGTCCCTTAATGTGCTCCAACACGTAGGTGCTTATGCTTATGTTTGTGCACAGTTCCTTTTCTGTGAAGACTTTATCCTCCTGTGCCCAGGTGTCTCTGTATTTGCCCAGAAGACAGGAAATTTGAAATAGACATTACAATAAGTATACATGTGAACTGCTTTCTGCCAGACTTAAAAGTAGAACGCTCTAGAAGTAATTTGAAATGCAAATTGCTTGGAGGTAAAGTTTCAAAGCATCTAGCACCTCCCACACACTATATAGTTCAAACTAAAGTGCACAAAACACAGGTAAATTCATTCGCTGAGCCGTTTCTGTTTCTTTAATCTTGGCACAGCTTATATAGTCAATTACTTGTATAAATTAGTATTTATATTCACAGCACAAACAAGCTCTGCCTTCATTCCACCTCATCTTATAATGCCAAACACACATATGTACTGTATATGTAAAAAGAAAAGGGAGACAAGAACCCACACATACTGTAGCAGCAGAGTTTACAGCAGTGTATCCATGTACACATTCCCCTGCTGCGATGGTAGAAGAGCACATGGAGGTTTCTCTTTCAACAAAGAAAATGGGAAAAGTGCTCATTTGTTTTCTTCATCTGGTGTGCTGCTGAGGATTTTTGTTGTAACACACCTCCTGAGGCACACTCACTCAAATACACAGACGTGCACCCACGCAAACACAAAACCAAGCCCCGTCTGCTTTTACCAGAGCCTCCCTACGACACCTCGTTGTAAGAAACGATGACACGTTTTGTTGGCTGAGCGACTTTAAATCAAAAGAATTAATTTACAATTCTGTAAAAACTGTCATTTTCACTTGGCTTACTTCCAGTAAGGACAACAGGTTCAATGAAGAACAAAAAATGTCTCCACATTTGGCTTTTTAAACATACTTTGTACAAAAAGCAAGGGATGCAAAATGCAAATCCAAAATATTTGCAGTGTCAGCTAGATTTGTATTCAGGCCTAAAAAATCCGACCCGACACAGCCCCAACCCATAGCCAATTTTTCTGAGCCCGACCCGAGCAATTAACTGGAATTACAAGCTCAAACCCAAAAAATATATCTAATAATAATTAATTAAGCTTTTACTTCTTTTGTAAGCAAATCAGTATGACATGATAGTTTTTAAAACGTATTTCAAAGAAAGGGAGATATAAGATGTATTTTTACAAAGTATTAACAAGTCAACAATGTGGTGCGTATGACAAATAAAGAACCTTGAATCCATGAAGTCACCAAATGGATATTAACATAAAAAAACAAATAGCCTAAAAAGATCAACTCTAAAGATAAGCTTTTATACAGATGAACAAAAATAATTCAGTGCAAATTATTTGGAAAAATATAGAACAAGGCTATTTTAACAGAACTTGCTGCTCGCTTCGGCTTTTGTAGCTTCAGATGCTGCAACTTCCTTCACTGCAGATGACAGCAAGGGGAGGAGACGCATGCGGCCGGTGATCAGGTGATCCATCTGAAACTTAAAGGTTCAGTCTGCAGTTTCTGTAGATCAGCAGCACTTAGAAAAAATTTCAACAAGCAAAGCATTCTGATCCCTCCCCCTCAGAGCCATATATGGCTCTGCCCCCTTGTGGTCTGTTGAAATTTGAATTCAAGCTCTGTTTTTATTGGCTGATTCAAATTCAAGCTCGGTTTTTATTGGCTGGTTACAAACTTTGTTTTTATTGGCTGGAAAATGGCGGGTCACTTTTTCTTTTTAGAAATGCTTATTTACCACCTGGAGAAGCAAGGGGACAATATTTTTTTTTAGTTTTTTCAGAGATTACCTCTCTAACATCAATCTAGTGACAGAGTGAAGAAATATGTTAAAATATATATTGTTTGAAAAGTTACAGACTACATTACAATCTTACATACCCCAGCTTAACTGGACATGTTTTTACCTCTTTCAACTGGCCGGCCGGACCTGCCTCCTCCTCAACCAGTAGATTAACACAATTTGATGTTGTGCATATTCATTTATTTATTTTGTGCTGTATGATTTGTAAACCTGCATCAAAAGCCTTGACTGACCCACCCACCCATCAAGCACATCATTTTTGAACGACTCAGCCCACATTCCGAGTCAGGTCGGTCCGGGCACGGGCTCGGGTTAGAAATTATCAGCATCTTTTTTACAGATTAGCTAGTTTATTCACAGCATAAAGTATTTGATTACTTGCACCCTCGTTCAAACTCATCAGACTTCTATAAAGTGTTTCTGCACACAAACTGCAGCATCAGCACAAAACTGACAAGAGTCATCTGGAAGGCTGATGGGATTTATTTACAAACTCCGTGAACAAGTTTAATATTTTCTCTGTTGTTTTTAGCTCACTGCTTTCATCAACTTTGATTAAAACAACATTAGATATCATGCAATGTTTTCTGTCTCTCCTTTTGTGATAGGCAGGAAAGAAGCAGCAACTTCATTAAAGCTTTTTCCTAAACAACAGACACATTTTAAATGAGCAAGAGAAGTGAAACCGAAAAGTAAATGAAATACATGAATGTAAATTAAATGTGAAACACAATGAAGAGAAAAAATGTTGTGATCATATTGTAATGTGGAAAGCAAATGCAAATTAAAATGTTCAGTGGACTCTTCCTACTTGTATGGTCTAAGGCCAGTAGAAAAATAAATTACTTATGAAGGTGGTATAAGGAAACATAAGCTGGAAAAATTTGTCATTGTCTGCTGAAAGTAGGCTGGTGCCACAGATAAGACATAAAGCTACATTTACACCCAGTATCATTTATAATACAGGACAAAACCTGGTGTTCCAGCTACACGGTAGGTGACAAAGTTACAACAAAGACAAATGGTAACAGAAAACTTATAGAATTTAAAGTTGTTTTGAACATGAGTCAAACATGAAGTGTTAATTATTGCACAACATTCATGGTAGTGATAATTCCCTGTCCGTCTATTAAAGACTATAACAATTTGATGCTGTGCTTAAATTTGCTGTTATAATTGAGAGTCATCCCCAACACATACCTGTACTCTGAATACAAACAGATCTTTATTAACACATTTTGTTCTTATTGTTATTAATAATAAGGACATAAATATGGACACATTCAGTGTCAGACAACAGCTTTGCTTGTGCCTCTTACAGTTTCTAAAAGTAGAAGAGCAGCGCTCTTAGTTATCAAACTTGCCTCTTATCTGGGACGAGGACACTGTGTCTACCATTAGGACTAGTTTTTTACTTTCCTTTCTGATAAAGCTCATAGTTGAGGTTGGCTCAAGTGAGATATTTTAGTTATGATGCTCTTAGTCTGCTGGAAAATAAAGGCACTCACCACCTTTTTTGTCACATAGTTGTTTTTTTCTATTTACTTTCTTTCTATTTTTGCTGCCATTAACCCAGTGTTTTCTCTATTTTCTTCATGTAAACCGTGCCTGTCCCAATGTTTCTGTGTTCGTCTGTGTCTTCTCTATTCCCAACCAGTTGAGGCAGATGGTCATTCATTCTGGTTCTGGTATTTATCTAATAAAAAGTACGTCATTTCTCGACATTGTTGTCCATCAACCTGCTCATGCTCAGAAATGGGGAACTGCATCAAAACAAAGATTCAGCACACTCTACTGGTTTCTTTAGACATTTTTAATAAGTGGAATTCAGAATGCAGATCGACTTTCGCGGACTCGCTCTTTCGTGGTTTTTCAACGATTGTCACCTTTAATATTACTCATGTGATTCAAGATAAAAAAGTTGATTTAAAAAAACTTTGGACAGGTGCCGGCATTTTATAGGTTTCTTTCAATAAACCTGTACCGTATTTCCGGACTATAGGTTGCACCTTTTTGCCTAATTTGCATGCCCTGTGACCTATAGAGAGGTGAGACCTATTTATGGCTTTTTCCCATGTTTTTAGACCCATTTTTGGCTCAGATATGACTGTTTTTCATTTTGGCCAAAAATGATGCAGTGCCACTTTTGGCCACTAGGGGTGCAGGCACCAGAACCGTAGTGGTTGGCTTCAGAAAGGCTGGCATCCTCAGGAGCTGCTGAGGACTCAGACAGCGGTGAAGAGGAGGAGATGGAGGGACAGGGACCTTTGACGATAGGAAATCTTCCTTGTTCTCTGGCTGAACTTTTTGCAAGCGACACAGAGGACGAGGATTTTGAAGGTTTTGAATAAACAATTTGATTGAATAAAAACCGTAAAATATCTGTTTCTGTCATCTTTATGGGCGGGTGAGCGTGTAGTAATTTTAAAGCCGCTAAATTTATGTTGTTGTAACCGTCAAAGTGCATTTATTAACAAAAGTTAAACTGAGACACACTCTTACAATAATGTCAGCTAACAAATATATATATTTTAGGTGTTTATCTTGCTAAAATTAAAATAGATGCAGGTCTGTTCGTTTGCTCACAGCGGGTCTGCTCTGTGGGTGCGTGCACTGGTTTTGTTTACGTGGTAGCGAAACTATTTAAATTCAGCTGAGTTGACCATTATAATCATTTTATTAACAAAAGTTAAACTGAGACACTCTTACAATAATGTCAGCTAACAAATCTATTTTTTAGGCGTTTCTGTTGTTAAATTTTAACAAAATGCAGGGTTTCTGCCCGCTGCGTGCACACGTATCATCAGACGTAGCGAAACAAATTTTTAAATCCAGCTCATTTCACAATTACGTTCATTTATTAAGGAAAAGTTCCGCTCAGACACATATTTGCTATAATTTTTAGCAAACAAATAATTGTTTTTAAATGTTAATCTTCTTAAAGCCTTGCTGTGCGCTCCTTTGGCAGTTATTTGCAGCAGAGCTAAACACTCGGACCACATTTCCGGGTTGTCTCAGCGGTGGCGCGTTATGTCAACAGTGGGTGACGCGTCACGTTGGCGGTGACGTAGGTGGACTTATATATAAAGGTGCAACCTGTTAATTGATTTTTCCAATTTACTGTATTGAAAATAATTGGACAAAGCGACTTATATAAAGGTGCGACCTATAGTATAATCCCGGTCCGGGGCCTTTCTGGGTGGAGTTTGCATGTTCTCTCCGCACATGCGTGGGTTTTCTCCG
>JBBPBX010047233.1:9728-19728 GCA_038048925.1 Garcialebias charrua | reverse complement strand
TAGGTATAAGTGACATTAATGACACAATCGGCTTGCGACTGCCACCGTCATCTGCCTAGAGCAACCGAATCAGCTTCACTGCGCCGCTCCAGCAAATTGCAGCTGATTTGATCATTAAAGTGCATTTATTAAGTACACGTTCATCTGAGACACACCTTTACTATAAAGTCAAGCAAACAAATAATTGTTTTTAGGTGGTTATCTTGTTAAATTTTGACGAAAAAGACAGCGAGTCGTCCTCTGCGCGTTCATGTTTCAGCGTATTGGCTTTTTAAAGTGCAGCTGATTTGACCGTCAAAGTGCATTTATTAAGTAAAAGTTAGACTGAGACACATCTTTACTATAATTATTAGCAAACAAATGATTGTTTTTAGGTGGTTATCTTGTTAAATTCCTGTTAAAGTCCTCCTGTGCACACCCCGCGGCCGCCATTTGGCAGCAAATTTATTTTTATCACAACACCGGCCCACATTTCCGGGTTGTCATCGGTGATGCATAATAGATGCGACGTATACAGCGAAGTGACAAATTTATGGATTTTTGCACTTTAAACATTTTTAGACTGATGCAACTTATATGGAGGCGCAACGTGTACGAGGGAAAATACGGTAAACTTCACCTGTAAAACCGTTTTCTTTGGCTGTTTGTTAGCTTTAGGCTTGGTTAGCCGACTCACAGGAGTAGCTTTCATCGACACAGCTCTGTGTGGGTTTCTGCTGATCTGAACAAACATCACACTCAGAGACTCGCATTATTTTTTTAGCCTCTCGTGAAAAAAACAATTTTGACTCTGTTCTCTCCAACTTCAGACCATTGTTAAGCTATTGTTGATGTTTAAAGAGGTTTTAGAGCAAATAAGAACAGTTTTAAAACAACGCAGATGGACATCTTGTCCTGTGCAAGCTCTCATACCACACGAGAGGTTCTGTTTACTCCTGCTCCCCTCCCCCCGAGGGTCGTTTTGTCAGAAGAGCCTGTCCACATGGGAATGTTTTTTTGTTTTCATTATATCCACACAGAAACAGTGTTATAGTAATAATAATAATAATAAATGTCCTTTTTTGTCATCTGTGTATGTTTCCCATACACAGACGACATTCGTCTCTGCATTTAACCCAACCACCACCAGGTGGTGCAGTGAGCAGCCATAGAAAGCGCCCGGGGAGCTGGAGAATTAGGTGTGCACTCATAGACACCCCAAGGTGTGTAGTGGCCGGGGCGCGAACCCGCGTCCTTCGGGTCCCAAGTCGGAAGCCCTGCCGCTACACCATCTTGGCTCCTCTGACCCTAAATGGTGTTTTTAAGTGTTCCTGATAGGAAACGGTCTTGAAATGTCATCCTGGCGCTTTTCATAAGAACCTGCTCTAATCTAACCTAGCCATTTTTAAACCAAATGCAAAGTTGCTGTGCATCGTTTTCTCAGTAATAAACCTGTTTTTGTTGTTTAGCCTCTTTAAATTCAATCAAGAAATGACGAAAGGCGCATGTTGATCAATATTCTTACAAATCTACAGGTAGTCCCCGACTTACGAACGAGTTCCTGTTCCTACGTGACGTCGTAAGTCGGAAAATACGTCCAAACTGCACCTTATACGTACAATTCTGTATTTTACCAAGCACTTAGCCTATCCTAACACAGTACCCTACATAATTATCAAAAAACACATATATTTGGAGCCATAATGAAAGGAAAAAAGAGTTAATAACCTACTGGGAGCTGGTGAAGCCTTCCTCCGCCTGTTAGCATGTTAGCTCGTTGCTCAGCTGTAGCCTCTCTGCCTCGTAAACCTCCGTTCCAAACAAAGGTCTTCTGTACTTTTACACGCACGGTCCAGAGTTTTACAGTAATTATACAGAATTGTGTTTCAAAAGAGACCAGACTATTCCTTGAATGAGAGTCAAACGACAGTCGTTTAGTTAAACGGTTCCATGCCACTCATCGTTTCAGATGGTGCTGCTGTTCTTTTGGCTCCTTGCTGTTGTTTTACTGACAACAATTTGGATCTGTAGTTTTTTTTTTGAAGGTCCAAAAATCAGCCGAGTTGTCAAATCAAGCTTTTACGAGGCTTCTTTTATTTTTATTGACCGTCTCTGTTTGTGACCCTCCCCTCAGCTGGCCTCTCAGCTTCCAGCCCCCTGCAGCCCTCTCTGGCCCGGGCGGGGACCGGACCCGCCTTCCACCCCAGCCGGAGCTCCTCTCCTCACGCCAAAGGAGGCCCGGCGACCCCGAGCCCCCACAAACAGCTGACCCACAGCCACCATCACAGCAGCCACGGCGCCGTCAGGAAGGGCAAGGGCCCCGCTGGACCTGGGGCTCGGTGACATCCTGCACCCGCATGCCTTCACACACACCTGTCTCACACACACACTGATACCCGACCTGCTTTCCACTGTGACGCCGAGAGAAGCAGCGTGCAGTCGGCTCAGAAACACGTCCGCAGCTTCATGGGACTTGGATTTCAGTTCGTTTGGGACTAAATCAGCTTCGAGTGTTTGTTTTTTTTGTTTGTGTTCGACTCTTACGAGGACAAACCTTCGACCGCCGCACGGCAACAGATTTTGCGCAGCTTTAAAAGGGCTTCACACACAGCTCCCGTCAGCACCGAGCCACGTCTTCCACGCCATTTCCGAGTCTCATAAATGTCCACAGGAGTATCGGATTGCTCAGAGCCTAACGCAGGGTGATTCAACTGGCGGTCCACGGGCCAAACCAGGCTTCATTTTTAAATAAAACTACATTTTAAACCATAAAACTTAAACTTATTGACAACAACTGCTGGACGTCCGGCCCCTGACCTGCTGGCTTTCAGTAACCGTGGCCCCCGGAGCAGTTTAGTTGAAGAGCCTGCCCACACACACATCACAACTCAATCTGCAGCTTTTCTACTAAAGCTCCTATTTTTGTAACGGATTTAACACAGCGGGCGGTTTGAACGAAAACACTCGGAGAGGAACCGTTCCAGAGTTTGAACCCAAACGGAAAAAGAAAGTCAATTATATTTTATGTCCAGCAGGAAGCACACGGCTCAGAGGGAGGGGTTGCATCAGCAGCGCTGCTAACTTTAAACGAATACTCCGATCATCTGATGTAAGTTATTTAAGTTGTGTTTTGCTAAGTGTGATCAAAGTCACGTGTAAAACTGTAAATTGTTCCGTTTTTATTTTAACGAGCGTTCTTCTCGTCCGTGAGTGTTTTAGAGCAAAAAACGAGCCGAGCACTACATCTCTTCTAAAGTTTTTTTTTTTTTTTCGTAGTGTGCTGAACTGTAAGGAGTTGTACAAACGTGTAAATAACGATAAACGCAACGTTTGTTCTTTCCTCGTTTGCCTGTTTATTTTTATATGTTGTGTATATTTGAGGAAATAAAAGAACGTCATTTTACTAACGAGAGGAGTTCGTGTCAAATAAAGATGCTTATTTTGGAGCAGTTTGCTGCTTTTTTTTTAAAACTTTCACTCTTCAAATACATCAAAGCAATTTGAACTGAAACGGTTTTTATATATACTGTACAGACCTAAACTTTGGTGTGGTAGTAGCTGAGACTCATTCCCAACACACACGCTGAACTATTGGATGGATTTAAACTTCAAGGAACTAATCAGTAGATGTACGCTTGCTCAAGATGGCTGCCTCAGCCAATTGTTTTTTAAAAACCCAAAACAGCAATGATTCAGTCAATTTTTAATAAAACATTGAGCTAAAACTTGCTGTGGTTGTACCTGAGAGTCATTCACAACACGTACTCTATAAACTTTAGCATTAACTGCTGGAGATGGCCCTGATTGTCCGTTGGCAGAATCTCTCATGATTCACTGGATGGATTTTAACGAATCTTTCAGGAAGTATTCATTGAATTCACATTTGGAGGTACTGTTCAAGATGGCTGCCACAGCTAGTCCACATTAGCAGACACAAAAATGGCTTTGTCTCAGGGAATGTAGCAGACATTAAGCTTTCATTTGGTGTGGTAGTAGCTGTGAGTCATTCACAACACATACTCTGAGCGGGACGTCTCGTGATCTTGCAAGAGTTCGAGGTTTGACCAAATTCACTACAACTCCTGTCACCTCAACACAAGACCATCTTATATAAATAAAAGGCATCGGTATGCACAGGAGGTAAGGTCTATTTTGGAGAAAAGACACCTAACACTTAAAATATTTTATTTTATAATTAATTTATCAACCATGTAAAACTGCAAAATGTGTTAGGTTTGTCCAACTGAGACGAGGGCTAAAAACCAGACAAATGTCCTGGATCTGCAGAACATGTTTAGTCCTGATCTTATTTCACCAATTTAAAAAGACATTGAGAAAATTCAACTGTAGTTCTCCAAGAAGCAACATCTCTGTCCGTTAAGGATGATTCACTGACCTGAGGTCAGTTTTTATAGAAACCTTTTTGTTGACGAAGTTTTAAAAAAGTGGTTTTCAAGATAAACATGTCTTGAATCAACCTGCATCATGAAGGACTGCACTCACCCAGCACACACTTTTTGCCCTGCTCCCCTCAGAAAGGAGGTTAAGGAGCATTAAGTGTAGAAACACTAGACTGAGGAACAGCTTCTACCCTGAGGTTGTTACTCATATCAAGCCAGGATAAAAACTGAAAAATCACATTCATGTGTGCACATCTGTTCACACACTCATGTTTGTGCTGCTGGTTAATGTATTGTTTTTATGGCATTAGTGGTTATAGTGTATTTTCTTTTTTTTTACTTTATTGGATGCAACTGGGACCCTGTGTACATTATTTTGTTCCACCACATGGTGCGAACGACAAACTCTTTAGCACACCAGAAAAAATGTGGTGTACTGAGGAGCAGAACTTAAAATACCTGCGTTCACCCTGAAGGTTTTCATTTAATGGATTCCAACACGACTGTCTAATGGAGGCTCTGGGATTAAATAGAGCAGCATGTCAGCAGCTTCCTGGTGCTGTGATACCAGAGCTCCAAACAGGACTGAGTTTATTCCAAAGGTTTAGAAGACTGAATCGCAGCTCAGTCAGAACTACACCGATCAGTTTCACATTTAACGGTTATACATTTGCAAAAAGCTCAGCTGACCTTCAAAAGGGAAAAGAATTCTGCAGAACTCTTCAGGTTATATTTGGTCAGTTAAACTAAACTAGTATCTGCAGGCTTTAGAGCAGTATGTGGCTCAAGCCAGGTTGCAGATTTTAATTCTGGTCCTGCAGGGCCCCTAGTCAGGTTATAGAGGTTTATCTGCAACACCTCGTTTCGTCACTGGATAATTTATCAGGCTGCCTTCATAAAGACAAAGACTATTTATTACATAAAGACAAAGACTTAGTTTTTCAGCTTTTTTTATTTGTATTTTGGCATTAAACTGGATGGAAGTGTTTGTTTTTAATCACAGCAGCCATCCGGCACATTACATACAAGCTGCACCGTTTTGTTCTGAAATGGACGGCAGAGTCGAGTACAAACCAAACCGCACGATGTTTACAGTAAACAATGATTGCACATTTTGTGATAGAGTTATGCAGAGTTATGCTTCCCTTTCTTAGTTTGTGGCGTTCAGATTTTAAAAAACACTGGATGGGCGTGTGAACCTAGAACAGTAAAGCAGGTAAAGCCTCTCGACAGGTTGTTTTTCCACTACCAAGTATAACAAAGGGGAGGAGCTACTGAGCAGCCAACAGATAAGACACCACGTCAAGCGCCACTCTCTCGATGGAGAACAGGTGGTGGTCTTCTACGTGCGGGCAGCTGCTCCTCATGAACTCCGCCAGGCGGAGCAGGTACTCCAGGTTGTGGCCCGTCTTCCCCCGGCACACTGCGATCTGGGCGCCGATCTCCTCCGGGCTGGCTGGTCCCAGGTAGAGGGGATTGTCAGCGGTGGCGATGTACACCAGCGCCGGAACGGGCGACCCGGCCTCCTCGTTGGGAAAGAAGTCCACCATCTTGGTGATGTAGCCGCCGCAAACCGTCTCACGGACGTTGAGGTACTTGAGGGACTCTTCCACCTGGGAGGCAGACACCTCGAACGCCACGCCCCACGTGCTGGCCTGAGGGAATAAACAGTCAAAAGTTATTTACAGTATAGAAGGAAAAGTGTTGCAGGAAACTCCACTGCAGCTTCTGAGAGTTGACCAATGGGAGCAGAGCTTTCACTTACGTCATCGTCTTCAAGCAGCGTCACCACCCGTCCAGGCTGAACAAGAGGAGGAAAAACAAGGTCACGTCATGGAGAATTAAACTACGCAGTCAACATTAATTAAATTCAGTTTATTTATATAAATCTTGAATTAGATTCTTACCAACTCGTCACTTCCACGGTGGAAGTTGTCTCCGTGCCAGAACCGTCTCTTGTAGCCTTTGATGTGGCCCACCTGGCTCCTCTTGAACTTGAAGTCGGGCTTCCACACCAGAGAGCCGTAGCCGAACACCCACAGGCTGCTCTTCCCGGACATGACGTCTTGAGGCTTCATTTTCTGGGATGATGTTCAGATGAAATCGACCAAACGAATCTCTGTCGTCCTTTCCAGTTGAGGTGCTTTTAGCTAGTTAGCTTCCGCCGGTCCAGGAGCAGCGGGACCGGTTGGCTCGTCGGTATACCGCGGACGGTACTCGAGCCCAACTGCTTGGCAGTTGCGAAGATGGAATTTCGCGGGTGGGGTTGCCTATGCATCGCCATTGCGTTAGTGTTGCCGCATTACGCCTTAAAAAGCCATCATGGCAGCCGCTTCGGCCTGCGAGTGGACGACGGGGTGGAAAAAATAAAAAACCGTTTGGGCCAGCTGCTTTATCAGCTGATGATAATGTCGTTTTAATGTTAATGGAATAAAAAGATCGAGGAGTCTGAAGTGTTCCCGCTTAAAAAGCGTCTCTATCTCTAAATTCGCCCTCAGAACATCATGCTCCTCCGACGCGTTTCCTCGATAACATGGCGGCGAACCGTCGTTCAAGGATTTATAGTAAAGTAGGCGGGCCTACACTAAGAGTTTTGACCAATCACGTTAAAGCTTTCTCGTCGTCGTGTCCAGGTTACCCAAACAGAGGTTGGTGCGCCGAATAGGGCGGGATTTAAAAACGAACTCATTGTACGATTGGACCAATGTGATTCATGACGTAGTTCTACCGTTAAGCCTGATTTGTCCCGTTGCTGAACTGCGTTTTTTGATTGGTCGGTTGTATTGTCAATCCCCCCCCAAATGACCTGGCTGATGCAATTTACCACAACGTTTCAGGCCTAGCGACATCCCTCCAGGCGTTTCATCATCCTTGACTAGAACAGAATGTTACAGATCGGGAGGAGGACTGTACTTGTACTGTACATTGTTGTGTATGTGATTTTGACTACAAACATATTATATATTATAATACATATACTAAATATGTTCATTCAACCTTTATTTATACAGGTTAATCCCAGTGAGCCACGGGGACTCATTTACAAGAGACCTGATTTTAACAGAGTGATGACAACAGTAGACAACAAAGACAAAGGATGCACACAAGTTGAGATTTTTATTATATTTTTTATTGTATGCATATAAACTATATTAACAGTCTTTGATGTTGACTGAATCAGAATGTTAATTTACCTAATGAACCTTGAATATAACTTGTTTTACTCTATCTGTAAACTACTTAGGTATGTTGTGAATTGGCCCTATATATATATATAAAAAAGGAAATAAATCTATTTGTGTATATTTGTATAACAAAGGACCATTTTAACAGTTTAATTGTGTATCAAGTCAGCTAAAGAACAAACAAAAAAAAGTTAATTGAATCATGACAAAGTATTATTTGACTCAAGAGTAAAGAAAATCAAAACTATCAGAACCCTGTATATTTACATGAAACTGTATTAAAACTGTACTCTGGTCTCTCTTGACTTCTCTATAGAACTTAAAATTTTAAAACAAACTCTTTTGCGACTAAATACTGCAACTGGGCAAAGCTACATCTGTTCACAACAACTGCAGCAGTGAGTTAAGTTTACAGTTCAGCACCCTTTTTCTTTGCTGTCACTTTAACAATCTTATTGTGGATTTGTAACTATTACATTTTAAATTGCTGTCTCATTTGATCTCTTATAAAAGAGGTTTTAAAGCGCTCAAGTTCTATTTCTTAAATAAAGGGCTGAAAACAAACATTTGTTAACATTTTTAACTCAACAGAGGGTCATCATGACACCCCATGTCTCCATTTGACTGTCCAGGTTGTTGTAACCTGTGAACTCCAGCTGGCAAATTCATCTAAGTTTTGTAAAATAAATAAATAAATAAATCTCTGTAGCAACAGCATCATCCAATCTGTGCTCAGTAAAGAGATGATCTAATAATAGATGGTATTATCCGTCTTGATAAGAGGCCCGACAAGTGTATCAGCTCCTCATAAATCTAAAGCAAGAAACAATTCCCACGTTTGAGAGGCGCAAACTTCCTCTCTCAGAGCTTCTTTCACCACAGAGGGCCAGAGACGTCACTGACACCCTCAGCCTTTGTGTTTTGACTGTGCAACACTCATTAGTCTCCAGTGATAACCAGATGAGAAGGAGTTCAGGCCCGCTGAAAGAGCCAGTTGTGAAGGTCCTGCCTGTCTGCATGGGGTTGGGCCTAAAAGTTCATTTTTATAGGAAATAATTTTGTATTTGCAACATGTTTGAAATTACACACCTAGCAATCCTTGAAGGAAATGCTTTAAATTCCTGAGTTTAAGAAGATGCCATCACAAAATGTCCCACTGAATAAAATGTCTCCGTTTCTAACGTCAAATGTTTGCTAATGTCGATTAACTGTGATGGCCATCTTTAATTAGATTCGCTCTAAAAGTTCATTAGCTCTTTGTGTACATCTAAGGATTACCTTATGAAGATTTTATTTAAAGCCATTCCGTGATTTATGAGATGTTTTGCTAACAGACAAACAGGGTTAATGATAAATTTTTAAACAAGACTGCACTTGGGGTTCATGTTGTGAATGACTCTCAGAAGTAACCATGCCAATTTTTAGCACATTATCCATAAATTTGACTGAGTTATGTCTATTTTTTGTATATTCTAAAGCGAGCGAGCTGTGGCAGCCATCTTGAATGGAGCTTGCTCTAAACATTAATCAGTTTTAGATGTAATTTCAGTAATTACTTCTTCAAAATTTAACAAGACCTGTGGCGTGGTTCATGGGATATTTTCCTTAGAGACAAAGTTAATTGCAAATAAATAAATAATAAAATATGGTGCAAAAGTTTTTTTTAAGTTATTTATTCATTTTTCATTGTATGCATATAAACTATCTTAACAGTCTTTGATGTTGACTGAATCAGAATGTTAATTTACCTAATGAATCTTGAATATAATTTGTGTTACTCTATCTGTAAACTACTTAGGTAGTAGCCTGTTGTATATATAAAACATTTAAATAAACGGTTGAAAACAAGCTGGGACAACTTCTAGTATTTGGATTATTCCATCGTATGCAACTTTCTCCATGTTTTATTTTTTTTCTATATTTTGACTCCAGGTTTGTAACTGTGCATCTGCTGATTGTTTTACTTCCTGTGCATGGAGTTCTTACTGACACCTAGTGTTAATTAAAAAGACAACTGTGAGTGCAGGACTCTGCAGGTCACCTCCAGAGATGAACATTATAACAAACATGTGACAAAAATGGAGCAAATAATGCAAAATGTCATGCTTCCTGGTGGAGCTATATACTAAACATAAACAGCAAATAAAGAAAACAGAAGAAAAGTATAGAAAGTTCATGCTCAAACTTTCATGCCTTGAACGGTGAACCACTTTGGCTGTGGCTGCCTGGGAGGAGTCGACGAGGGACAGGACAGCCCCCATGACCATCTTGGCTCCATCAAACTGGTTGGTCGACTTAAGGTGTTTACTGCTTGGTGGGGAAACGGTTTGCTGGAACTCCTCTGACT
Source organism: Garcialebias charrua (assembly GCA_038048925.1). Taxonomy (NCBI): domain Eukaryota; kingdom Metazoa; phylum Chordata; class Actinopteri; order Cyprinodontiformes; family Rivulidae; genus Garcialebias; species Garcialebias charrua. The sequence continues at coordinate 9,817 of JBBPBX010047233.1, read as the reverse complement.
GATGATGCCCTCCGGATGGAGGGCGAAACGTTTCTAAAAAAAAAAACTCTCCAGATGACCTGACTGAGAATTATTGTATATATGTATAT
>JBBPBX010047232.1:0-26250 GCA_038048925.1 Garcialebias charrua | reverse complement strand
TACATACATATATATACATATATATATACATACATATATATACATATATACATACATATATATACATATATATACAGTATACATATATATACATATATATATACATATATATATACATATATATATACATATATACATATATATATATACATATACATATATACATATATACATACATATATACATATATACATATATACATACAGGGAACCCCCGACCTACGAACGAGTTAGGGACCTAAGAACGGTTCGCAGCTCGATCCGTTCGTAGGTAGGGGGTGAAAATTATATTTAAAAAAAAAATTATTCATTCATTCATTCATTCAACCTTTATTTATCATGCTAACGGAGCGCGCACACACATTAAATGTACAGTAGTGTACTGTAATGTTAAACATTGCTATTCACATTTACAGAATAAATAAAAATATATTTTCTTACTTTGAGATGGTCAAAGCCGACATCTTAGGTTGCCATGCGTTGATTGTTGTCGGGGCCGAGCAGCGCGGCGGCCGGCCAGTGAACCACCGCAGCTGCTCCAGACCTGTGTTAGCTAGCTGGCTAGCTTCTGCTAGCCAAGCCATGAGCTGGTGTTGGAGCGGCGGCGCGATCAATCTGTAGCTCCTGCTCCAGCCTGAGACGTCCACAGAGCTCACAGAGACGTTTCCAGCTCGTAATTAATCCATATGAAGCCATCCTGGTCACCAGTCTTCGGCCGGCTACCGTGTTAGCTCCCGTGTTAGCTTCTGGAGCTAGCCAGGCCGGAGGTGTAGCCAGGCCGGCCGGAGGTGTTCGCACGGCGGCCTGGCACGATCGGCGATAAATCCGCTGCTTCCTGAGACATCCACAAAGTTCACAGAGACGTTTCCAGCTCGTAATTAATCCATATGAAGCCATCCTGGTCACCAGTCTTCGGCTGGCTCCCGGGCAGCTAACCTAAAATGGCGTCCGGTGTTCTGTGACCGGAGACCCCAGTGACTGAACCTAAAATGGCGTCCGCCGTCCGGTGTTCTACATTAATTTGTGACCGTGTAAACTGAAGACCTACTTCCTGTTGCCCAAGATTGCTCAGAAATTGCTCAAAAATGATCAGAAATGATCTTTTTTATCATAATTATTATTTATAAAGCCTTTAAAACAACCAGAACATGAAATTAAGAACATTTAAACACAAAAACACAAAAAAAAAAAAAATTTTTTTTTTTTTTTTTAATACAGTAATTTCATATTTTTATTAAATATGATATGTTCGTAGGTCCCGTGGTTCGCAGGTCGATGGGGTCGTAGGTCGGGGGTCACCTGTATATATATATATATATATATATATATATATATATATATATATATATCCATCCATCCATCCATTTTCTTCCGCTTATCCGGGGTCGGGTCGCGGGGGTAGCAGCCTAAGTAGGGAGGCCCAGACTTCCCTCTCCCCAGCCACTTGGAGCAGCTCCTCTGGGGGAATCCCAAGGCGTTCCCAGGCCAGCCGAGAAACATAGTCCCTCCAGCGTATCCTGGGTCTTCCTCTGGGTCTCCTCCCGGTGGGACATGCCCGGAACACCTCACCAGGGAGGCGTCCAGGAGGCATCCTAACCAGATGCCCGAGCCACCTCAACTGGCTCCTCTCGATGTGGAGAAGCAGCGGCTCTACTCCGAGTCCCTCCCGGATGACTGAGCTTCTCACCCTATCTCTAAGGGAGAGTCCAGACACCCTGCGGAGAAAACTCATTTCAGCCGCTTGTATCCGAGATCTCGTTCTTTCGGTCACAACCCAAAGCTCATGACCATAGATGAGGGTGGGAACGTAGATCGATCGGTAAATTGAGAGCTTTGCCTTTTGACTCAGCTCTCTCTTCACCACGACAGACCGGTACAGCGCCCGCTTCACTGCGGATGCTGCACCTATCCGCCTATCGATCTCACGCTCCAGTTTTCCCTCATTCGTGAACAAGATCCCGAGATACTTAAAGCCCAACACCCACCATGTTTTCAAATTGCATCGCCATTAATATTTATTAGTTTATTTAAAAATAATACAGGAGCGTTTACTTATATTGTGGAGAAATAACACTAAATGTGTTATTTCATGATTTATAGCAGATTTTAGCATGCAGCTCCGGGAAAATCTGCCCCTCTCCATATATGGGCATTCACAAGGGCATTCACGTCACCAAAGTGACGCCTTGGAGTTAGGCGAGCGAGGAAAAGAAAGGCGAGCGAGGAAAAGAAAAAGGAAGCATTTTTAAATATTCCCTAAAGCTGCCTGTGTTGATTAATCCTGCTGTCGCTCACTCATATTCTGAGCGAGCATCCACTTAGACATACTAGTTTAATTCGTTTGATCGCGACAAATTCATTCATTTCCGCATCGACTTTTTATTCTCTCCCCCCGTGACCAGAAAGGCAGCCAGCCGCTCAGCTGAGCTCTGCGCGCGCGCGTGCTTCCCGACCCGTGCTCCCCGCAACAAGGCAAACGAGAGCAGATACAGTACATACACTCGAGGGAGCAAATTACACCGGCACGAGGAACTTCAAAGGTGACCAGCGGAACGAGGAGCCAGAGACGCGCGCGACTCGCGGCTCGCTCCTCAGGGGCAGAATGAATGAGAGCAGCAAAAGGTCCGCAGCGGTAGGGGTGTAACGATACACAAAACTCACGAGACGAGACGAGAAAATTACAGATATCGCGAGAACGAGACGAGATTTTAATGTTAGTTCAAGAAAACTTCAAAGATCGGTTTTATGCCGCAAAAAGGCTTTTATTCTGTTTTAACATGTATTACAAACTCAACTGATGTCTTCATTTTACTGATTGAATCTCCTTAGACCTTAGAAGGTTCAACTTTGTTTAAAAAAATAGATATTCACGCAGGACTTTCCAAAAATTGAACATAAATATCCGCATCAGCACTGAATCTACATTCATCAAAGACTATGTGAACAAAATAAAAATCTAGTAATTATGTGGACTCCTGCCCATGTGGGTATATTAGGCAACGAAAGGGCAGATAAGTTGGCTAAAGAAACTGGTAAAAAAGTAGACATTGATATGCTGATAAAGTTAACTAAATCTGAAGGAAAAAGTATAGTTTGGAACGAAAGCAAGAAATTATGGAAAATGAGATGGGATAATGAGACAAAAGGGAGACATTTATATAGGATACAAAATACAGTTGATGTTAATAGACTCAGAGGAATAAATAGGAGGGAGGAGATAATTATAAATAGAATAAGAACTGGGCATAGTTTATTAAATGACACTCTTTTTAAGATGGGGAAACATCTTACTGGTTTATGTGATTGGTGTAATGCCTCAGAAACAATAGAACATGTTTTTAATAATTGCAGGAAATATGTGGGTCATAGGAGAATATTGAGAATGGAAATTGGTTGTAATAGGGAACTAAAGTTGGAAGAAGTCGCTGCTCAGCTGAGTAGTGATGAAGGGAAAAGAAAGATATTTCGTTTTTTTAAAAATACTGGACTCAATAAGAGAATTTGAGAAAAGAAATTAATATATAAGCACCAAGAGATGGCAGTAGTGCAACAATGATGGATGCAAGCTGCCGTTAAAAACCAAAGAAGAAGAAGAAGAAGAATCTACAGCCGTCACTCACCAGTGTTGCCAGATTGGGCGGTTCACCGCGATTTTCCTTCTGACTTTTGCGGGTAAAGAGTGCTTTGGGTGGGTGGGACTCTATCTGGCAACACCGGTGTTTACACGCGTGTCTTTACATTCGGGGCAGCGTCGGCAGCGCCGGTGTTCTGTGAAGGACACTGGGACCCTCCATCAATGTAGAGGCGTCTGCGGCACCGGGACCCTCCATCAGAAGTAGTTGGGGCGTCTTCTATAGCAACTTCATCCGGCGAAGCCATGCTGTCCGTGACGCTGACTTGCTGGGGGCTCTGCTAGCATTAGCATTAGCATCTCGCGAGACAACGTTACCTCTCAACGAGAGATATCGCGGGAGTTTAATATCGCGAGATCTCGTACAACGAGATCTCGTTACATGCCTACGCAGCGGTGTTATAAAATAAATAATAAATAAAATCAGAGCGCTGGTCCATATACACACAAATGCACCAGGAAATATGCAGGAAATATGCAGTTTTAACTACCACTCTCTCTCATAAACCTCCATGGAAACTCACTCCTACCTTCTGCCATCTGGGTGGAGATCATGTAACAAAAGGCATGACCCTTCGGGACTCTTCGGCCAGGTTTCCGGATTCATTCGGGAGTGTTTTTTTTTGTTTTGTTTTTTTTTTAACCCTCGCCTGGCCCAAATGCAAAAATGAAAATAGACCTAATAATAAATTACAGTAATTGTACAATATGGTGAATTGTTAGTGTCATGGTGGGTGTTGTCCTTTAAACTCCTCCACTTGGGTAAGGACCTCCTCCCCGACCCGGAGAGGGCACGCTACCCTTTTCCGGCTCAAGACCATGGCCTCGGATTTGGAGGAACTGATCCTCATCCCGGCCGCATCACATTCAGCTGCAAACCGCTCCAGCGAAAGCTGTAGATCACGAGCTGATGAAGCCAATAGGACCACATCATCTGCAAAAAACAGAGAAGCGATTCTAAGGCCACCAAAACGGATCCTCTCAACACCTTGGCTGCGCCTAGAAATTCTGTCCATAAAAGTTATAAACAGAATCGGTGACAAAGGGCAACCTTGGCGGAGTCCAACTCTCACCGGAAACGAGCCTGACTTACTGCCGGCAATGCGGACCAAGCTCTGACACCGGTCGTACAGGGACCTAACAGCCCATATCAATGGGCCTGGTACCCCATACTCCCGGATATGTATATTATGTTAGCTGTTTTTGTATTTTATTATAAAATGAATGAATAAATAAACTAAACTAAATTACATTTTCAGTCAAGTGAAAATCATTATTCAGTAAAAAACAACAAAAAAAAAAAAAGCATAAAATTAATGTTTTAGGGACCTTTAATCATTTTCTCCATCACTGTCGTCAATGTACAGTACTGTATTTGTGAACAAATGTTCCTGTTGATAAATTTCATGCATTCTTGTTGCGTTTCAAAACTGAAGCAGACGTCAAAAGCACTTTATTCTTGCAGGGAAACAGCCCGAGTTTGTGGCAAATTGTTAAAACTCAACATCCATCCACAAAAGAGCCTCATAATGGCCCATTTCCCAGGAGAGGCAGTTGTGGAGCGGGGTGAGCGACCTCAGTCCTCTCAGCCGGCGATTAGATGATGCACAAGGACAACAATATCTTCCCTCATGTGTCGTCAATAAAATGATGACTTATGAGAAGGCTGAAACCTGGGAGGGATTATAATAAATGCTGATGCAGGCCAAAGTATTTGTAGGATTACCTTTAATGTACGCTACAATATGAGCTGGACCTGCATGGATCTGAGGTAAAAGTTGTGGGAAGGTTGAAAAATGGTTCAGGGAGGATGTTTTACAAGTGCTTGAACAGTAATGGCCTCAAGCTCCTGAGGCAGTTGCAGAGTGACTTTTCTCAACCACCTGCAGGAACATTTTTTATTGAGTCTACAGTATAGCACTTTTCTAATTTCAGCTGCGTTGTTAAAAGGCTGGTGTGGACAAAGAAATATCAAGGATGAAGAGTAAAAGAGTCGATGTGGAGGAAGAACAAAAAGTTAAACTCGTTAATTCCCTTGACACGGTGAAAATTTGTTTACGTGTCCATCTGTTAGCAAAATATCACCAAAAACAAGAGAAAAATGAATGCAACTGTCCAGAAATAAATCGTAAACAGTTAATCTACAACCTATTCACTCTGAAGTCTAATCAATTCAAGATGGCCCCCCACAGCAACATGAGCAAACATTAAAAAAAGGCTGAAATTTAGCCAGTTTTGAAGCCATGGAGCTAAAATTCAATGTGGTAGTAGCTGAGAGTCATTCCCAACACATACTCATAGCCGGACATCTTACAATAATGTTTGAGGTGGGGCATAACGTTAGAATAAACAGCTACAAGTTTGTCATTTAAGATGATTTGGGTCTAAATGCTGGTTTTACACAAAAAAGTTAGACCTCTTATTTAAATGTATTTGAAAATTAATAACTTACATTAGAATGCACAGTTTGTTTTATTACCAATCTTAAATTTTTGAAAATTCAAGCCAAATTAATTTTATTTTCAGTTTTTACCCCAAGCCTACTCATTTTGGACCAACGGATTAACAAAATCACATTTTCCTTAACCGGTGGGCACTTTGATATGTAGATCCTGACATCTTATTCCACAAGCTCTCAGATACTGGCTTCACATGACACACTGTTGGCTAGTTCTCAAACTATCTCTCAGATAGGCAATGTGTTCGACATAATGATACTTCATCTAGCTACCTAACGGTCACCAATGGTGTGCCACAAGGCTCAGTTTTAGGTCCCACTCTTTTTACAATTTATATAAATAACGTAGGTAAAAACATTCCTGACGCATCCTTGCATCTCTATGCCGATGACACTGTTGTTTATTGCTGAGCTAACACAGTTGCCAAGGCTTTCCAGCTTCTACAGTTTACGTTTGACATCATTCAGTCAGACTTATTCCATCTCAAACTTGTGCTAAGTGCCTACAAAACCAAAGGGATGTTGTTTTCCAACAGAAAGTCGGCACCAGCAACTCTTCCTCCTATCTCATCCAAACATGGTGTTCCATATGAGCTTGTAGATTTTTACAAATACTTGGGAATTTCGGTTGATGCACATCACTCTTTTAAACCACATGTCAAAAACTTGATAAAGAAACTGACATTAAAACTGGGTTTCTCTTTCAGAAATAGATCTTAACACTGAATGCCAGAAAAAATCTTGTAACTGCTACCTTCCTACCAGCCATTGCCTATGGTGACATTTGCGTGAATGTCCCTGCCAGCTGCTTGCAGATGTTGGATGCTGTCTACCATGGTGAGCTAAAATTCAAAGCTGGTTACTGTATCCATCACTGCACCCTGTACTCCTTGGTCAGTTGGTCATCATTATTTACACATATGCTCCTCACACTGGGTAATTTTCATCTATAATCCATTTAAACCATTTAAACTTGGTCCATTTAATCCATTGGAAATGGTCCATTTAATCCATTGGAAATGGTCCATTTAATCCATTGGAAATGGTCCATTTAATCCATTTAAACTTAATTAAATTTTTATTTTATTTTAGATGTTTTTATATAGGGAACTGTTTAATCTTAATTAAATTTTAATTTTATTTTAGCTGTTTTTATAGAAAAGTCCAACCAAGGACTGGGTTTGCAAATTAGCCTGTGGCTAGAAAACCTTTGTGCAAGACAACGGTTGCTTCGTTTTTAACATGTAACATTGTTTATTGTACTGTCCTTGATCAAATAAACTTGAATGAATGAATGAATAAAACCCCTCCTTGGTCTGATACCTTCTTACATCTCCTCCCATATGTCCCATTATCAGCACAGTTACAACATGCGCTCTCAGACAATCATTACCTGCAGTGTTCCCTTAGTGCGCACCGAACTAGGCAAAAAGGCCTTTTCCCACTCAGCGCCTGCAACTGGAATACTATGCAACAGGAACTGAAGTTGTCCACCTTGAGTTCTTTAAGGAGTTTCAAACTTTTGATAATGTCACTGGAAATTTTAAAGCAGATATCTTCTTGTTTTTAGTATTTCACCCTGTTTTACGGCACCCTTATTCATTGTTTTGTACTCTACTTTAATTTTAACTGCATTTTTACTGTAGTATTGTCATTGTTTACAGTTATGGTTGTCTGTACTTGATATGTTCTGTCTGAAATACAGGTCCCCCTTGTATATGAGTCCTCATGGCCTGTATAAATAAAGGTTGAATGAAAATACATATTAAAACCTTGAGGATTAAAAAAAAAGTACGCTCAATAAAATAAGTATTTATCCATTCTTAACGCCATGTAATAACATTTCTAATCACTGCTAATGAGAATGTATCGTGCCTTTGTTTGTACAACACTAATTCAAGAAGACCACAGCGGCCTTGCAGCATGTGAAGCCTCACTCCTGACCTTTTCGATTCCCGCGTTAGTCAGTCATCATTAGCAGACACAAAATGGCAGCGTGCCTGACAGCAGGCACCATTCCTCCACGCTAATCATTCCCATTTATCCCTGAAACGGAAAGCTCCACATCAGCTAATGTCCAAGTGGTTTGGAGGAGCACATTAAAAAAGTCTTACACAAACTGCAGGAGTTAAGTTAGAAGAAAGTCACTTTATCCTCCCCTCAAAGGAACAGAGGGAAGTTTAATAAAAGAGAATTAGTATTTGACCCACTCGTTTCCTCAACCTTCAACCTTCAGGAAACAATTCAGAGAGGCTCAATGAGAACATACATCAAGTCGTTTCTTGCGGTCTTTAAGTAACAAGCTTTAATTTTCTTAAGTAGCAGCATGTTGAGGCTGCAGCGCTTCATATTTTATATGAGTAATAAATTACAGTCTGGTGCACTTTGCCGTGATCGAGGCTCGTGGACCGGAGTGTGTGGGCTCACCGAAGTTAAAAACAAATCCAGCACGAGGAAGAAATAGCTGAAGAAAAACGAACGAGAGGCAGATATTTAAACACAGAGGTCAGCTTCAAGACTCAGCCGTTTTCGTTGCCCACACACGCCACAACCCACATGCTGCACATCACTCAAAACAAAAGGCCACGACCGAAACAATGCAGCGATGTGTGATGCAGCCAGCGGAGACGCAGCTCCTTTTCTAAACAAGAAACTCAGAAAACATTTGTTATTCAGCAATTCTCTGTATTTTTGTTTTGAATCTCATCTCCTTGGATTTAGTTAGTCTTCATCCAGAATTTACAAAACAGTTTTAGGTACTCAAAGAGGAGATTTTAAAATGAAATCTGTTCATTTCTTTTTAACTCCTCTAACACAGGGCCCCCTAAACAGAGTTGGATTCTGACCGAGGCCCCCCCTCGCAAACCCACAAACAATGCTACAAAATATGTAAAGAAACATCAACTTTTAGAATGTTTTAATTTTATTCACTATATTTAATTAATTATAACAGCTGCTGAGCATAAAAATATTAACTAACATGTTTTAAACACTGCATTATATTCCTACTGGGGAAAAAAAAACTGTCCAACAAACTTTTGATCAGAACAACAAAACAAAAATGTAACCTCTCTCAAGCATGTTTATCTGGAAATGACAGATACAGATTGTCCTAGTGTGCAATTTTTATTATTATTATTATTATTACTTTTTTTGTTTTGTTTTGCCCTTTAGAAAAAAGTTCAGAGGTCCCCACTTTGGAGGGGGAAAAAAACCCTGCTCTAACAGATAGCGATTAATATAAACAGGGCTTGATCTATAAATATCTTACCTGCTGTAGATGGATCTTTCATCAACCTCGGTTTGGAGAAATAAAGTTTAAACCTGACATTTTTGAAAATAGAAGCTATTGAAACCAAAGCCAAAGTGGATCACTGTTGTCTTTAAACAACTCTAGAAAATTTAGTGGGACTTAGATTTAAAAATAAAAATAAACCTAAACGATCATTTGTGATTATTTTTTTCGCATTTCAATAATTTCTACTGAAAATCGGCAACAGTGAGTAAAAAACATGCAGAGGCTGTAGCTGCAGAATATTTGAATTGCTAAAGTGGCTAAATAAAATCAGAGTTTTTCACGTGTTTTTTTAAAAACATGTCACATCTTTATCTCCACTTTATCTCAAGTAAATGGATACAAGCGGCAGTACTTCAAGAATGGTAATAATGGAAAGTGAAAACACATTTCATGTACTTTCTGAGCCATTGGCCCTGATAACTGTGTATAAATTAGTATAAAGTAGTGCTTTGTTTATCACGAGGGATCCATACCCTGAAGACCCGCCATAAGTGAAAAAACGTAAAGTAGGAATAGTAGTACAAGTAGTAAGTAGCAGTTTATATANTATATATATATGTGTATGTGTATATATATATATATATATATATATATACGTATATATATATATGTGTATGTATGTATGTATGTATGTGTATGTGTGACTTATCTTTTTAAATAAACGTTGAATGAATGGAAAAATATTTATAAAGGCGTTTTAAACCCTTCCCACACTTTTGCAATATTCTACATAATGTTTCTAAACTCTAAACTCTCTAAAAGAACATAATGTCATGGTTTCAGCTCCCTGCCTCCTCTGCTCTTTGCTACCTGCAAGCATTCGTGGCCACGCCCAATTCTCAGCTCTGCACAGAGAGCAGCTGATCAGCTGCAGCAGGAAGTTTATCCTGCAGTAAAGGCTGAGTTAGACTCGCGCTTTGGTCCGCAGGCTGGAGCGCGCGCGCTGCGCGTGCACTGTGCCGTGCGGCGAAATGCGTTTACAGTGTCGCCTCTGTGTTTATAGTTGTCCCACGGCGGCGCATGGCAAAGTGCTGTTCTTTTACGGACCAGCAGGAGGCAGTACCCTCTAAAACCTGTGCATATGTTGCAAGAAAGGTGTAGAAGAAGAAATCTACCGTAGAAGAAGAACTGTTTGACGTCACACAACAAAAACAAATAGCTTTCCGCTCGCGTGCTGAACTGTTGTCTTTATTTGCGGTTTTAATGCATGGAGTCAGCGGAGGAGAAAGCGATCACGTGACTTTTGGCGAAAAAACAAAAGAAAAGTCCGACTCCAGATCAGGAACGAAGGAGAATTTAATACATTTTGTGTCACAAAACATTCCTCCATGCGTCGCGACTCCGTCTCCACGACCACAGCGGCGCAAACAGCTGCAGGCTCCGGCGTGAAGAGGGTGAAGGCTGTCGGGTGTGGACCTGTCAATCAAATCGTAGCGCCCACCGCGCGCGCATAGGCTTGCGGAGTTTCAAAAATTCAGAGGTGCACGACACGCGCTAATCCCACGCGCGGGGCCAACGCGCAGGGGCGGGGACTGTGAAATTGCGTCACTTTTGGAGCGCGCATCCTCGCGCGCTGCGCGACGCGTCAAGTATGAATCTAGCTTAAGGGCTGAACAAAGGTGCAAGATGAATCTTTTTTTTCTGTAGCTCTGGGCTGCACAAATGTGCAGTAGCAGGTGCTGAATAATTTAAAATAATTTATTTTAAATAAAATCCATGCGATCGTATGGCTCATCCATCAATCAGCCAATTATGTGTCATGTCCAATCTTATATGGGAAAACCGCAATAGAGAGTCTGTGATAAACGAACCGCGAAGTAGTGAGGGACTACTGTAAAATAAAATATTTGCCTGAACAGTCATGACATTTGGAGATTGGAGTTTGATCTTAAAGCCTCTCAGATGCTGTATAATATATTGTATTATTTTACATTATTAGAGTTTAGCGCATATCTTAGATCTTTTAGCGTATCGCTTGGCGTTCGTTTAGTGTATAACTTAGATCCTTATATACCGTTTCTTTCTATACTTTATATTTTTGCTGTTTTTGGGTGTAACTGGGACCTTGAGTACACCATTTCGTTCCACCTCATGTACCACATGTGATGCGAACGACGATAAGGAACGTTGAACCTTGATTAGCCGTCTCATTATTCAAGTAAGAATTAAAATTCTTCAAACTGAAGTCATTCAAAATGCCATCTACGACAGGCACGATATCAGCTGTTCATAACGTATCCACTGAACCACAATTCAAAGGATGTGGAAAATCCACTGAAGACGCTTTTAGCTCATCAGGAGTGTCCTGGTGCTTCTCACCGGGCAGGACAGTGGCCAAAACATGGAGATATGATTGAGAAAGCAGAGAAAAGCAACATACGTTTATTATCTATCAACACTTTTTAATTTGACACCAGATTTTAGGGAGAAAGTGTAAAATACAGGTAGTCCCCGACTTACGAGCGCATCGACATACGAGGTTCCGGACTTACGAGCTCACTAACGAACAGTAAATTTGTAAAGAACATACAGAAAATACAGCACTTTTATGTGTTTTTAGATGAAAGTGTGTTAGCTAACCGTTTGGAAACCAAGTTTCTGAGCATGTTTATGAACTAGTATGAACGTTTGTGATGAAAAACGAGTGTTCGTAGTAGCGCTAGCATAAATTTTCCGACTTAAAAATCCGGACTTACGAGCAACACGTGTTTCGGGTTCCGACGTACGAGATTTCGTGTTACGAGACAGTCGTAGGAACGGAACTCGCTCGTAAGTCGGGGACCCCCTGTATACACTTCATCTTCACCATCATGTGAGTGTTTTATTGTGTTTTCTGTCGAGCTGACTGTCAGTTAAAGATGCAACTTGTTGATGCCTCAAAGACTCGGGGCCGCCGCACGTCACCTCCTCCACAAACAGGATGTTGTCAGAGTGACCGCCGAGCCACTTCCACAGATACTCCATCTTCCTGTCGCACACCCAGGGGTTCCCCAACAAAACTATCTGAACCGAGGGGTTCATCGCATCCAGCAGCCCCGACGGGAGGTGACGCAGCTGGTTCTGGTTGAGCAGCAGCAGCTCGAGGTGCTGGAGGCCGTGCAGGAGGTTCTCCGGCAGCTCCTGGAGCCGGTTCTCCTGCAAGTACAGGTGCTTCAGGTTGTGGTTGTGGGCGAAAGTTTGTGGTTTCAGGGCGATCAACTTGTTCCCGGCGAGGTTCAGCGTCTCCAGCTGGCGCAGGCTCTTGAACGTCTCGCCTTGCAACTCCTGCAGGTTGTTGTCGTTCAGGTCCAGAGTCAGAAGGCGGGGCAGCTTCTGCAGCAGAGCGGCGGGGACGCCGGTTAACCGGTTCCCGGACAAGTCCAGCCAGGTGAGGCTGCTGTTGTCGGAAAACCACGCCGCGTCCGCGCTCTCCAGCCGGTTGTTCTTCAGCACCAGGCTTCGGAGCGAGCCGTGGCTGAAGATGTTCGGAGGCAGACGAAGCAGCTGGTTTCCCGTGAGGTCCAACGTGTCCAGGTGGGGCACGCCGACCAGGAGCTCCGAAGAGAGGTTCGCCAGGTGCGTGCGATACAGCTGCAGCTCGCTCAGGCGAGGCACGGCGCTCAGGTGAGCCGCCGCAACGCCGCTGAGGTTTGCGTTTTGAACGGACAGCACGGTGGTGTTGGAGGGTAAACCCGCCGCCGGGAAACTTCGGAGGCCTCCTCGGCTGCACACCACCACGGCAGACGGCGAGCAGGAGCAGCGATCCGGACACGAGAGAGCGCTTCTTCTCTTGTAGTCGAACTCGGCCAGTGCTGTGAAAGTGAGCAGCAGCAGCAGCTTCATCTTTTAACCTAAGGAAGAACAAGCCATGACTCAAAGAGAACACGACGCTTCATTTTAAGAACCGTTGCACATAAATGTGTTCCTACCTGCTCGGCACAGCGGAGGCACTTTGTGACAGGAGAGCCCAGCGAATTTCAGTGAATCAGCACGAAATGTTGCAAGAGGCAAACAGAGCTGAGCAAATAAAGCAGCTGGAGAGTGGAGTTTACATCCCCACAAATAAATCGATGCTTTCTTTTCCCATTCAGACACAAAAATGATTGGAAAACGTTCACGTGAAACATGTGGAGAACTATTATTTCCATGCATTTTGCACGTCACCTTGTGCTATAGAACAGGGGTCACCAACCTTTTCGAAACTGAGAGCTATAGGGTAAGTACTACGGAGTCATACAAAGGGCACCAGTTTGATAAACTCTTCAGAAATAGCAAAGCGTAAATTGAAAAAAAAAAAAGTATAATAAATATATTTTTAAGAACATATTTTTAAGACTGACATTTTAAAATATATATAAATAAAAGAATAACTGAATACAATGACATTTTAAATGCAGCTTAGTAGTGAGTTGTGCTATTTTTAGAAAAGGTCCGCGGGCACATCAAATGGTCCTTGGGGCACCCGGGTTTTCCGCAGGCACTGTGTTGGTGACCCCTGCTCATCCCATGTCCAGAAAGGGAGTTGAATCCATTTGAGTGAAACCTTGAAAATAATCTTATGCACAACCATTTAGCACTTAGAACATGTGTTGTGAATCTGTCTCATCTACTACCACACCAAACTTTAGTTTCATATCTGTAAAAACGAATGATACGATCATTTTTGTGTATTCTACAGTTGTTTAGCTGTAGTAGCCATCTTGAAAAGGGTTAACTTTAAAAGTTAATGTTGTAAATGTACATCCAGTAATTTTTTTCTGCAAGTCTAAATACCATTAAAACAGTGGTTCATGAGATATTTTGCTAACAGACAGATAAGATTGACTCTCAATAGTTAATTGGGGAGGATGCGTAGCTACCACCACACCAAATTTTAGCTAAATACTTGTAAAATCAACTGCGTTATTATAGCCTGCCTTGAATTTTCTAATGCCAGTTTGCTGTGGCGGCCATCTTAAACAGAGCTAATCAGAAAAGATAATCAGTTGTACATGTTAATCCTCTGATTACTTCATGAACGTTTTATTACAATTTGTCTAGTGGTTGATGAGATATTTACCTAACGGTACAGACACACTAAACTAAAACATTGTTGCATAATGACTGTTTAGATTAATTTAAATTGAAAACAACAATCCATGCATGACATGATAAAACTATTTAGAGTGGATTGGGGTGGTTGGTGTGAAGCAACTGTTCAAATGTTTATTTCTAAATATAATAAGATGTTTAAATGCTTGAAAACGATCTTATATGGAAATACAGGTAATCCCCGACTTACGAGCGAGTTCCGTTCCTACGACTATCTCGTAACACAAAATCTCGTACGTCGGAACCCGACGCACGTGTTGCTCGTAAGTCCGGATTTTCGGTCGTAAGTCGGAAAATTTATGCTAGCGCTACTACGAACACTTCGTTTTTCATCACAAACGTTCATACTAGTTCACAAACATGCTCAGAAACTTGTTTCCAAACGGTTAGCTAACACACGTTCATCTAAAAACACATAAAAGTGCTGCATTTTCTGTATGTTCTTTACAAATTTACTGTTCGTTAGTCAGCTCGTAAGTCCGGAACCTCGTATGTCGATGCGCTCGTAAGTCGAGGAGTACCTGTATTCACTAAAACTTGGCTTACTGATGACAACAAACTACTTAATATTTAAATTTCAGCAGAGATGAAACAAAGCATGTACCGTAATTTCTGGACTATAAGCTGCTACCTTTTTCCCCACACGTTTTGAATACTGTGACTTAAACAATGATTTGGCTAATTTATGGATTTTTTTTGGGGGGGGGGGGCGTACTAACGAGCTTCATGCCACCAAAATTAGCCTAATCACACCCAGGAGCTCACATAGCTGTCCAATACACATTTTTCTTGGGAGGTGGGTTCTCATGACTCGGTGAGACTACCTGTATAAATTATATAAATAAAGGTGAAAAAAATCTGACCGATGAAATTATGGAACACAGTGGACCAATGAAATGGGGAGAGGAGGAGAGAACGGGGAAGGAGAGAACCCCCTCATCATATGAGGTGGGACTCCCCTGCATGCAAAGAGCAACCTTTACTCTGTGGATCCTGACAGCGGGAGGACAGCACCAGCTTGAGCAGGAGGAAGACATCGATAAATGACTTCCTGGTAGGCTACTATATATTTTTTATTTTAACCAGCTGTGTTACAGGCACTGTTCAGAAAAAATTTAAATAAATTACTGTACGTATTTGTGTATTTTACCGGTACGCATTTAATTAAAAGTTTAAAAAAATCTTTGTGTAATTTTCTCATGTTACAACGTGGACACCCATTGGTAATATACAAGCACGGCCTATACAGTACAGGTAATCCTCGACTTACGAGCACATCGACATATGAGGTTCCGGACTTACGAGCTCACTAACGAACAGTAAATTTGTAAAGAACATACAGAAAATACAGCACTTTTATGTGTTTTTAGATGAAAGTGTGTTATTTAACCGTTTGGAAACAGGTTTCTGAGCATGTACGTTTGTGTTGAAAAACGAGTGTTCGTAGTAGCGCTAGCATAATTTTTCCGACTTACGACCGAAAATCCGGACTTACGAGCAACACGTGTTTCGGGTTCCGACGTATGAGATTTCGTGTTACGAGCACCTCGTAGTAACGGAACTCGCTCGTAAGTCGGGGACCCCCTGTATATGTATATTTTTAAAAAATTATTTAGCGGGCATGGCTTATATCCAGTGCATTCAATAGTCCAAAAATCACAGTATGTTTTATTCTCTTGATTTTTTCAGAGTCAGAGATTTATTTGTCATTCACATCTCATGTGGTACATGCGGTGGAACGAGATTATGTACCCAGAGTCCCAGTTACATCCAACAATAAAATGTAAAAGAAAAACAGTAATAACATCTAGGATATGAACTAAGAAAAACATCAACTAAATAATAACTAAACACTAATAGCATAAAAACATTACGTCGAACAGCAGCACGAACATGAGTCTGTGAGCAGATGAGCACGCATGAACACAGCAACATGAAACAGATCAGCAGCAACATGAAACAGATCAGCAGCAACATGAAACAGATCAGCAGCAACATGAAACAGATCAGCAGCAACATGAAACAGATCAGCAGCAACATGAAACAGATCAGCAGCAACATGAAACAGATCAGCAGCAACATGAAACAGATCAGCAGCAACATGAAACAGATCAGCAGCAACATGAAACAGATCAGCAGCAACATGAAACAGATCAGCAGCAACATGAAACAGATCAGCAGCATGAGGAACATGAGGAGCATCAAATGTAGAACCACTAGACTGAGGAACAGCTTCTACCCTGAGGCTGTTAGACTCATGAATGAATAAATAAAAATAAAAATAAACACTGCAAAATATCACATCATGCTGATGCTGATCTGTTTTCTTGTTGCTGTGTTCATCTGTGACCATCTGCTCATACAGACTCATGTTCGTGCTGCTGTTTATAATGATGTTTTTCCACTATATTAGGGCTTAGTGTATTACTAGTTGATGTTTTTCTTAGTTAATTCTAGATGTTATTACTGTTTTTCTCTTGCATTTGTTGTTGGATGTAACTGGGACCCCGTGTACATAATCTCGTTTTCATCACATGTACCACATGCGGTGCAAATGACAATAAAGACTCTCTGACTCTGACTCTGATAAAACAGATCAACAGCAACATGAAACAGATCAGCAGCAACATGAAACAGATCAGCAGCAACATGAAACAGATCAGCAGCAACATGAAACAGATCAGCAGCAACATGAAACAGATCAGCAGCAACATGAAACAGATCAACAGCAACATGAAACAGATCAGCAGCAACATGAAACAGATCAGCAGCAACATGAAACAGATCAGCAGCAACATGAAACAGATCAGCAGCAACATGAAACAGATCAGCAGCAACATGAAACAGATCAGCAGCAACATGAAACAGATCAGCAACATGAAACAGATCAGCAGCAACATGAAACAGATCAGCAGCAACATGAAACAGATCAGCAGCAACATGAAACAGATCAGCAGCAACATGAAACAGATCAGCAGCAACATGAAACAGATCAGCAGCAACATGAAACAGATCAGCAGCAACATGAAACAGATCAGCAGCAACATGAAACAGATCAGCAGCAACATGAAACAGATCAGCAGCAACATGAAACAGATCAGCAGCAACATGAAACAGATCAGCAGCAACATGAAACAGATCAGCAACATGAAACAGATCAGCAGCAACATGAAACAGATCAGCAGCAACATGAAACAGATCAGCAGCAACATGAAACAGATCAGCAACATGAAACAGATCAGCAGCAACATGAAACAGATCAGCAGCAACATGAAACAGATCAGCAACATGAAACAGATCAGCAGCAACATGAAACAGATCAGCAGCAACATGAAACAGATCAGCAGCAACATGAAACAGATCAGCAGCAACATGAAACAGATCAGCAGCAACATGAAACAGATCAGCAGCAACATGAAACAGACAACATGAAACAGATCAGCAGCAACATGAAACAGATCAGCAGCAACATGAAACAGATCAGCAGCAACATGAAACAGATCAGCAGCAACATGAAACAGATCAGCAGCAACATGAAACAGATCAGCAGCAACATGAAACAGATCAGCAGCAACATGAAACAGATCAGCAGCAACATGAAACAGATCAGCAGCAACATGAAACAGATCAGCAGCAACATGAAACAGATCAGCAGCAACATGAAACAGATCAGCAGCAACATGAAACAGATCAGCAGCAACATGAAACAGATCAGCAGCAACATGAAACAGATCAGCAGCAACATGAAACAGATCAGCAGCAACATGAAACAGATCAGCAGCAACATGAAACAGATCAGCAGCAACATGAAACAGATCAGCAACATGAAACAGATCAGCAACATGAAACAGATCAGCAACATGAAACAGATCAGCAGCAACATGAAACAGATCAGCAGCAACATGAAACAGATCAGCAGCAACATGAAACAGATCAGCAGCAACATGAAACAGATCAGCAGCAACATGAAACAGATCAGCAGCAACATGAAACAGATCAGCAGCAACATGAAACAGATCAGCAGCAACATGAAACAGATCAGCAGCAACATGAAACAGATCAGCAGCAACATGAAACAGATCAGCAGCAACATGAAACAGATCAGCAGCAACATGAAACAGATCAGCAGCAACATGAAACAGATCAGCAGCAACATGAAACAGATCAGCAGCAACATGAAACAGATCAGCAGCAACATGAAACAGATCAGCAGCAACATGAAACAGATCAGCAGCAACATGAAACAGATCAGCAGCAACATGAAACAGATCAGCAGCAACATGAAACAGATCAGCAGCAACATGAAACAGATCAGCAGCAACATGAAACAGATCAGCAGCAACATGAAACAGATCAGCAGCAACATGAAACAGATCAGCAGCAACATGAAACAGATCAGCAGCAACATGAAACAGATCAGCAGCAACATGAAACAGATCAGCAGCAACATGAAACAGATCAGCAGCAACATGAAACAGATCAGCAGCAACATGAAACAGATCAGCAGCAACATGAAACAGATCAACAGCAACATTTGATGAGATTATTCTTCAGGACCAACAGGATGACGGAGCTCTCATAGCTGTGCTTTGTGTGATTTAATTTTGGTTCTTTAGTTCATCTTATTCATTTCATGGTTTATTTGAATCCTTTGGGTTCTGTTGTTGTCCTGTTCAGTTTAGACTTTTGTGTTTGTGCATTTCATTGTTGAGTACAGTACATGTATTCTGGTTTAGGTCTTGTTTCTCGGTGTTTCTTGTGCCTTCTTACATTTTCCCTCAGTAAACCGTCTCAGTGAATGAGCAGTCTTGATTCAGATTCAGATTCAGTTTATTATCGCCATTGTCAATGAACAGGATTCACAGACTAGGAATTTGCTTCGGCATAATGGTGCATAAAATATAGAAACATAAAACATAAAAAACATAAACCATAAAACATCAATACAATCAATACAATATTCAGTGAACAAAACCTACTAAGAAACAGTGCAATTAGAGTGGTGCAATCAAAATATTGATGTAGAAAATGATTTATTTTTAATTTTATTTACGAGTCAAAACATGCAGCTTGACTTTGAAATGAAAAAGCGTTTCTATTTCATTTTAATTTTCAAATTTGACATTTCAAAATGAATTTGTCACTTTTTACTAGGACAGGTTTTGAAAATTAAATGTTATTTAATTACCGTAATTTACAAATTGAGCAGTCTTGAAGAAGAAAATGAAAATGCAGTTTGGATTATTCATTTTCAATTTTATTTATGAGTCAAAACATGCAGCTTTATTTTGAAACTAAAAAGCATTTCTATTAATCCATTTTAATTTGAAATATGGGCCATTCCTGCTTCCATAGATCTTTGTGTAAATTAATTAAAATGATAAATAAAATAACATTTATTTTATTTACGAGTCAAAACATGCAACTTGACTTTGAAATGAAAAAAGCATTTCTGCTATTTCATTTTAATTTTCAAATTTGACATTTCAAAATGAGTTGGTCACTTTTTACTAGGACAGGTTTTGAAAATCAAATGTTAAACGTTATTTTATTCATCATTTTAATTACCGTAATTTACAAATTGAGCAGTCTTGAAGAAGAAAATGAAAATGCAGTTTGTATTATTCATTTTAAATTTTATTTAAGAGTCAAAACATGCAGCTTTATTTTGAAACTAAAAAGCATTTCTATTAATCCATTTTAATTTGAAATATGGGCCATTCCTGCTTCCATAAATCATTGTGTAAATTAATTAAAATGATAAATAAAATAACGTTTGTTTTATTTATGAGTCAAAACATGCAGCTTGACTTTGAAATGAAAAAGCATTTCTGCCATTTCATTTTAATTTTCAAATTTGACATTTCAAAATGAGTTGGTCACTTTTTACTAGGACAGGTTTTGAAAATTAAATGTTAAAACCTTATTTTATTCATCATTTTAATTACCGTAATTTACAAATTGAGCAGTCTTGAAGAAGAAAATGAAAATGCAGTTTGGATTATTCATTTTAAATTTTATTTATGAGTCAAAACATGCAGATTTATTTTGAAACTAAAAAGCATTTCTATTAATCCATTTTAATTTGAAATATGGGCCATTCCGGCTTCCTTAGCTCATTGTGTAAAATAATTAAAATGATAAATAAAATAACATTTATTTTATTTATGAGTCAAAACATGCAGCTTTATTTTGAAACTAAAAAGCATTTCTATTAATTTTAATTTTAAATATGGGCCATTCCTGCTTCCATAGATCTTTGTGTAAATTAATTAAAATGATAAATAAAATAACATTTATTTTATTTATGAGTCAAAACATGCAGCTTGACTTTGAAATGAAAAAGCATTTCTGCTATTTAATTTTAATTTTCAAATTTGACATTTCAAAATGAGTTGGTCACTTTTTACTAGGACAGGTTTTGAAAATTAAATGTTAAACGTTGTTTTATTCATCATTTTAATTACCGTAATTTACAAATTGAGCAGTCTTGAAGAAGAAAATGCAGTAGTTTGGATTACAGTATTCATTTTAAATTTTATTTAAGAGTCAAAACATGCAGCTTTATTTTGAAACTAAAAAGAATTTCTATTAATCCATTTTAATTTTAAATATGGGCCATTCCT
The DNA here is from genome assembly GCA_038048925.1 of Garcialebias charrua. NCBI lineage: Eukaryota > Metazoa > Chordata > Actinopteri > Cyprinodontiformes > Rivulidae > Garcialebias > Garcialebias charrua. The sequence continues at coordinate 5,168 of JBBPBX010047232.1, read as the reverse complement.
GCTTCCATATAGCACCCTCATCTGTTCCTAATTAGCAATCAGCCCAGATGTTTCCACTCTCTCCCTCAGTTTGCTATTTAAACTGTCTCTCGTCAGTGGCTCATTGTATTGGTTTTCCATACGTCTTGCGCTTCTCTGTGTTCTCCTGTAAGGTTCACCACCATGCCAGCTTTTTCTTAATTTAATACATTTATTTTTAGTTTAATCTCCTTTGCCTGGACCCGACCCTACAGGGATCGTGACTGAAGGCGTCCTCAGGCTCGGCTTGTTTCCTGTCAGGTTCAACGTGCACAGACGAGGGATGCACCTGAGATGAGAGGCTCTGCAGGTGGTTTCCGTGCAGGTGGAGCCGTTGCAGCAGCGGCGTGGCGTTGAGATGGCACTCTGTGAGACAGAGGTCATGTTGGTGAACTGGACAGTCAGAATGGTGTTTTCTGGGAGGCCCTGAGTGGGGTGCAGACCACCTCTGTTCCTCTGGGGTGGCATTTACACAAAGCTGGGCGAGAGAGAGTATCGTAGCCGAATGGGCCAATAAGAGACAAGATAGAAACCACAAAAAGAAATGAAGAATAAAATGAGATTTTTGGCACAATGAAACAAGTTTACTACAAGAGACAGCTTTTCCACAGTTCATGCACACAAGCACCAAAATGACACTTACTGCTGTTGTCCAGCCGAGTATCTGCACGACTGCTCCGAATAGCTGATTCAGTAACGTGCAAATTAACGTCATTTAGGGGGACGAATCCTCCGATCTAATCATTACTTATTGTGTAAACAACGACCCGTCGCAGCGCGGTCGTTCGTCAAGGACGCGAGGTTGCAACAGATCGACTCGAACGTGCAGGGAAAGTACAAAACTTTAAAGTAAACAAAAAACTAATTCCGATCCTGATCGATGTGATTCAGAACTGGGCTGCAAGATATTTACATCTCTACATGATTAGCATTATAAAATAAAATCTTAGCAGGAATAATAAAAACATAAATAAAAGTCACTCAGTTACACGACCTGTCGTTGAGTACAGACTGTTTGCAAGACAAATACAGGTTCAATCAGAATATCCCATTTGTTTGGGGTTATCTTCGGTCCAACGCCATTTTGGATTTCCCTGCTTTGTGAAATGTTTTTAAAAAATTGATATTTCTAGAATTGATTTATTTTATTTTATCAAATCTATTTTGTGAAAATAGTCAATTTTTTTAAATGTAATTTATGTTTTTAATGGATTCCAGCATTTTAAATTTAGTTGTTGGGTTTTAGCTTCTGTTGTGTGTTTTGCAGCTTGAGACTGTAAAGATTTTTTTTGTTTTTGTTTATTTATTTAATTGACATGTAATTATGTTTTTGGCCTGTGTCTAGATATGTATATACACATGTGTTCATTTGTTTGTACCATTACTAAAACAAAACATGAACCCCTGAACACATTTTATGAACGTTTGAGAAATTATTGGATGTGCAGTACAATAAGCCTTTGAAGCCAGCCTAATTCAAGATGGCCACCACAACTAATCAACCTTAGCCTACACAGAAATGGCTACGTCAGGGAATTTTACAGACCGTGAGCTAAAGTTTGATATATGAGCTGATTGTCAGTCACAACAAATAACCCAAGTGCTGACAGATCAGGCTAGGTATTCTAATATTTCTTGTCATTTTCCAAAGTTTGACCTAAACGGCTACATCTCCATGTTTTATCAACATTAAACAGCCTAAAACCCAATAATTCTCAGTCAGGTCATCTGGACAGTTTCTTTGTTTATAGAAACGTTTCACCCTCCATCCGGAGGGCATCACCAGTTGTTTACTGCTTGGTGGGGAACCAGTTTGCTGGAACTCCTGACCAACTTCCAATGAGAATTATTGGATTTGGTACCTGGATTATTGAGCATGTACTTTCTTGCATTAGTCTAAAACTTTTGCATGAAAGATGAAGGGCGATATGTATGCTTCCAAGGAACAGGGGCCTCATGTATCAACGGTGCGTACGCACAAAAACCTTGCGTACGTACGCCATTTTCCACGCAAAACTCCGTATGTATCAAAACAGAACTGAACGTGGAAATGTGCGCAGCCCCACGCCAACTCAATTCCACGTTGATTGTGATGTACAAAAGCAATGTGCGTGGATTCCGGCGTACGCACAGTTTGATACATCTGGATTTTTTTGTGCGTACGCCGTTTTATGGATTTGACCGTACGTCACGTTTCAGTAAGAAGTCCACGCAAGTTTTTGTACATGAGGCTCCAGGTCTTTAATTATCGATGCATTTAATGTGCTTATTTTACAGGTTCCACTAAATGACAATTTACTAGCTTGAAGAGATCGGTTGTGACGGAATTGGAGCACGATGGTTCCGCTCACTACGAGGGATAGGATTATCATCAGAACTAGATTTAACGTGTCAGCGCCGGACCATGCGTTGGTGATTGGTTGAAACGGAGTTCTAGTTTTGGATTTGAGGGTTTTGAGAACTTGGTTTATTGGTTCTACTTCGACGACTTTAGTTCCTTCAAACCGGATTTGCTCTATGGTTTCGGGGTCTATTTCTAAACTCATAAAGATAATACCCTTCCTTTTCTTTCCTCCTTCCTCTTAACTACATATACTCCTTATTCTGCCAGTAACATTAAGTTAAAACGTGCCTTCAGACACAAGTTAATTACATCTCATAACTTCTTCTGTTGTTCCTAAAATACACGTCAAGTAGTAGAAGTTATGGACGCATGATTTCAGCTGTTTGATGTCACGTTATAGGAGAATCTGATCAATCAATCAATGTACATGTTATGTTAAATTAACAATTTGTTAAATAAATTATTCCATCTCTGGTGGGTCAACTATAATTAACGTTTCATGTCATTTATCGTATTTTCTGGTGTATAGGTTGCACCGGTGTATAGGTCGCATTGTCCAATTATCACCAATAGATTGGAAAAATCCCTAGATAGGTCGCACCGGTGTATAGGTCGCACCTACGTTTAGCTCTGCTGCAAATGTCTGCCACAGGAGCGCACAGCAAGGCTTTTAAGAAGATTAACACTTAAAAACAATTATTTGTTTGATAAAAATTATAGCAAATATGTGTCTGAGCTGAACTTTTCCTTAATAAATGAACGTAATTGTGAAATGAGCTGGATTTAAAAATTTGTTTCGCCGAAAGTGATAAGCCATATATAGGTCGCACCTGAGTATAGGTCGCAGGCCTTGAAAAAAAAAAAACATAAAAAGGTGCAACCTATACACCGGAAAATACGGTATATCCTATCTGATCGTAAAATGTATTGTTTAATCCAAAAAAGAGAACCGTGAATAATTGATAAGGTTGTATCAGGATAAAACCTGCGTATCTTACATCTGGTGAACTGTACGGTTCAGTAAATCTGACAGTATCTGTACCCCTAGATGTGTAACATCAGTTTAACAAATATTACAGCTTACAATATTTAGGAAAGGTATAGTTGTAACTTTTTAATGATGAAATAAATTATTCTGAATTGGAACGATTCATGAATATATATACATGTATATACATATTCACACATATATTCACACACACACAAATTGTGTGTGTGTGTGTGTAATACACATTGTGTGTGTAATACACATTAATTGTGTGTGTGTGTAATACACATTAATTGTCTGAAATTAAAAACAAAACTTTTGTTGAGGTGGAGTTCTCATTAGGAGGCTGCATGTCACCTGAGATGCGAGTATAACAAATTTTATGAATTTGTAATTTAACCACAACATAAATTCACACAGAATGTATCTCAACCTTTTGTTAAAAAAAAAGAAAAAAAAAAAGCACCTGGGCACAATAAATCATTACATAATGTATGATAAGAGCCATTTGGCTTGAGGTGGTTCTGAAAGATTTACTTCTGTCAAACTCACGCATTCCGCGTGCACCTGTGTGGTATGGAGACAGAAATATCCAGGTCCATTTCAATCTCTCCTAAAACAGGAAGGATCAGTTCAGACTGACAATAATTCTGTCATCTTGTGATTTTTTAATAGTCATTTTTGGTACAACTAAAGCGGTAGTTAAGATCTTTTGAAGTGGTGTTCTGTGGCAACATGAACAATTAATATCTTACCTAGGGATGCACGATATTATCGGCATGGTAGCGATATCGGACGATATTATCATTAAAGTTCAACATCGGACATTCCATCAAAATAACACTGATATAAAAGACGCTGTTTTTGTATGACAACCCAGTGACAAGGATGCCTGCAGTGGCAGCACGACGTGATGACGTCACACATGGCTACCTGATTTGATCACGCCAGAAAGGAGGGTGGGGACGTTTTTTTTTTGTGTGGAGGATGTCACATTCTGAAGATTTTTGGACTACGTTGAGCCTCGCCACATCGTCCCCAAGTCTGATATTTTTCCCATGTAGCCTTATGTGACGATGCTTGTTTTTGGACACACGACAGCACGTCAAAATACTGTTTCTCCAATGTTTATTGGTTCTCCTGCAGAAGACAATAAAATAAACACATCACTTTGTCTTCTGTTTTCTGCACTTCTGGCTCCTTCACAGTGCTTCTCCAGCAAAGTGAGCCTCACAATATAACAGTTATATTTCATTCAGGAGGTTTACAAAGCAGAAAAGTAATATTTTTCTTTTAGAGTAACAAAACATGACATTTTCTAAATATATAATTAAAAACAGTGCAATAAAAGAACAACAGCGCCATCTACTGGGCAGTCTAGAACAACAAAAAGACAACATTTAGTCATTACATGAACAAAAACAACAATTTCACATACCTGCAGAAGACAATAAAATAAACACATCACTTTGTCTTCTGTTTTCTGCACTTCTGGCTCCTACATGTGCAAAAATAAATGTTACCAAATGAAAAACGTGACAACACCCTTGCTATTACAGTCATTGTCCACCAGGGGGCACATCACACAATTTGGCACCAAAAAGAAAAGAGAGGGAAAATAAAATGCCTACAACCTTGGTTAAACTTGAAAATAAGTGTTACTGTAATGTTTTAAAAGATATATCAAACAATATGATTAAAAGTGTACAACTTTAAAAGTAAAAATTTCAAGAAACATATAAAATATCATCAGAGAGCCTTCCACACTTCTTACCTTCACAGTGCTTCTCCAGCAAAGTGAGGGAAAGGAAACACGGG
>JBBPBX010047231.1:3694-26250 GCA_038048925.1 Garcialebias charrua | reverse complement strand
AATTTCTTCTTAAATGTGGAAGAAGATGTTGAAAATTCAAATAGAACACCTGTTTTATTTTTCATTATTATTTATTAACTGTTTGGCAAATCCAGTGGGAGTGGTGGCGCAGAGGTCAGAGAGGGCAAGTCTGTGACTGGAAGGTCACCGGTTTGATCCCTGGACACCTGCATCCACTCTCATTAGCCCAACTCTGGGCCCTTGAGCAAGGCCCTTACCCCCCACCCACCCCACAGACAGATGTGTTGTTGAGAGACAGATGTGGACAGATGTGGGATCCAGGGCGCAGGATGAAGGCTTCATCATCAAGAAAATGAAGCCTTCATCCTGCGCCCTGGATCCTTTCCCCTCGTCTCTCATAAAATCCAATCACTCTGCAATTAGCCCATTAATCACACAAATAATAAATCAGTCTCTACAATCTGGTCATGTTCCACTGCCTCTAAAAACTGCCATCATTAGGCCTCTTCTGAAAAAATCTAATTTGGATCCCAACATTTTTTCTAATTACCGCCCAATTTCCCACCTCCCATTTCTGTCTAAAGTGCTGGAGAAAGCAGTTGCTGCTCAGCTGCAGGACCACCTACAGCAACACTCCCTGTATGAGAAGTTCCAGTCTGGATTCAGAGCAGCTCACAGTACTGAGACTGCATTGCTGAGAGTTACCAATGATGTCCTCTTGGCTGCTGACACTGGCTCTCCCTCCATCCTTGTCCTCCTTGACCTCACTGCAGCCTTCGACACTGTGGACCATAGTATCCTCCTCCACCGTCTTCATGTGGAGGTCGGTCTCTGTGACACCGTCCTGGACTGGTTCAAATCTTTCCTCTCCAATAGGCTGGAATGTGTTAGTCTTGGCAACGCCACGTCCCAGACAGTTGGTGTCTCCTGTGGTGTCCCTCAGGGGTCAGTTCTGGGGCCCCTGCTGTTTTCCCTTTACATGCTGCCTTTAGGTCAAATTATTAATCAGTTCAACATTTCTTTTCACTGTTATGCCGACGATACACAGCTTTACATCAGGACTGGAGCATCCTCATCTTCCACCTTGTCATCTCCATCTTCACTCACTGCCCTCTCTGCCTGCCTGGAGGCAATTAGGGCATGGATGAATCAGAACTTTCTTCAATTAAACTGCTCCAAGACTGAGGCCATACTGATTGGCACCCCTCACCAGGTACAAACATCTCCTATAACAACACTTTCCTTTTCTGGACAAGACATCCCCCTCTCCACCTCTGTTACTAATCTTGGAATAAAAATGGACTCCAATCTTACATTTGAAAATCACATTAAGCATCTGTTTAAAACTTGCTTCTTCCATCTTCGAAACATCTCCAGACTTCGCCCATCTCTGACTTTTTCTGATGCTGAGAAGCTCGTCCATGCTTTTGTCTCCTCCAGGCTCGACTACTGCAACTCCCTGTTTATTGGAATCCCTGGCAAAAACCTTCAGAAACTTCAATATATTCAAAACAGTGCAGCAAGGATCTTGTTGAGAGTTCGTAAATTTGAACATATTACACCCATTCTCCATAACCTCCATTGGCTTCCTGTCACCTACAGAATTCAGTACAAAACTGCTCTCATTACACATCAATGCTTACATGGAGCTTCACCAGATTATCTGAAGGATATTCTTATTCCATACTCATCCACCCGGTCTCTGCGGTCACAGAACAGTAATCTCCTTCACATTCCGAGAACCAAATTAAGGACCATGGGAGACCGGGCTTTCAGTGTGGCTGCCCCCCGCCTGTGGAACTCTCTTCCTGACTGTCTGAGAGCCCCACAGTCTGTGGTTGACTTTAAGAGCGGCTTGAAGACCTTTCTTTTCAACCGAGCATACTCTACCTCCTCATGATTCTACTTTTGATCTTAGCTGATACTGTTATTGATTTTAATTGTTTTATTACTTGTTATTGACATTTAATTATGTTGCACTTTGTAGCACTTTGAGATTTTCATTAATGAAAAGTGCGTTATAAATTAAATTAATTATTATTATTATTATTATGTGTTGACAGGCAGAGAGGACACCCCTCTCCACATAAAAATGTTTTAAATGGCTGAAATGTGAATGTGTGTCTTCTTGTCTCACCTTCTTGTCCTGGTCCAGTCCCTCTGGGATGTCCCTCATCCCGGCTCCTGTGCAGTTCTCCCTCGGCCGGTTGTCTTTATCTGTGTCGCTGTGGCAACCGTCCACTGATGTGACCACGGCCACGTGTGACATGAGGAGGAGGAGGAGGAGGAAGAGGAGCTGCATGCTGACCAAGACCCTCAGGACAGCTGGTCTGAGGACAAACTGGAGGAGACACTCAGGACAGTTTGAGCTGCTGGAACAGGAAGTGTTGAGGAAATGATGTTTTGCTGACTCATTGAATTTGTAGCTGTTGTTTGTTTATTCATGATTGTTGTTGTTTATCTGAAGATCCAAACTTCCTGTGGTTCTTCTCCACACGCCACAGAGAAGTGGAGGCTCAGTGACAGGAGTCAAACTTCTGCGCTCAGAGGACAAATTACAACATGGTTGACTCAGTTTCTGTGGAGACATAACCAGACTCAGAAAACAGAGAAGTCATTTACTACTGCCGGTTCAAATCCCTGCCCGGAGCCTTTCTGGGTGCAGTTTGCATGTTCTCATCGTGCTGCGTGGGTTTTCTTCCACACACCAAAAACATGCATGATAGGATGATTGGAGACTCTAATGTCCCTAGGTGTCCCTGTGATGGACAGGAGAGCTGTCCAGGTGGGAAGGGTTAATTATTGTTAAAAAAAACCTGGTTTGATTTTATTTTGAAAGGAGCATCACTCAAAGCTTTGAGAGAAAAGTCTGAACATCAGCCTCAGCAGATGTTTTATTTAATTAACTCAAATTAACTCTTTACAGGGAGTTCTTTTTCTACTACATTAGGGCTTAGTGTATTACTAGCTGATGTCTCTCTTAGTTAATCCTAGATGTTATTATTGTTTTTCTCTTGCATTTGTTGTTGGATGTAACTGGGACCCTGTGTACATAATCTCGTTTTCAACACATGTACTACATGCGGTGCAAATGACAATAAATTCTCTCTGACTCTGACTCTGACTTTTATATGAAAACGTCCAATGTCATAATAAAACACACACTCTTCAGTGTATGATTTTATGACGTTTATTTGGCTATATATGGGCAAATCACAATTAGAAATTATTGCTTACATTTAATGATGGCTTTGCTTGACAACCATTTTATGGAAATTAACTTTTAACGTGTTAGCAGAAATTAACAGGTTAAATGGAATTATTTGATGCGATTACCCAAAAGAAATAGAAGGCCCAAATATTAAATGTACTGTTGTGAAGCTTCAGCAGAGCAAATTAACGGAACACATTTAACTGAAAGGGAGACGCTCGTTCACGCATCATTTATCCATGGTTGAAGTTTGGTCTTAAATTTAAAGGGAAATAATTACTGAACTGAGTTAATACTAATTTGGCTGAAATCTAAATTTAAGGCCATGGTCGGCCTTCAGATGGTCGACATTGGTCACTGGTTTCCATGGTCGGCCTTCAAATGGTGGAGCCTGGTCACTGGTTCCCATGGTCGGCTTTCAAATGGTGGAGCCTGGTCACTGGTTTCCATGGTCGGCCTTCAAATGGTGGAGCCTGGTCACTGGTTCCAATGGTTGGCCTTCAAATGGTGGAGCCTGGTCACTGGTTCCGATGGTCGGCCTTCAAATGGTGGAGCCTGGTCACTGGTTCCCATGGTCGGCCTTCAAATGGTGGAGCCTGGTCACTGGTTCCCATGGTCGGCCTTCAAATGGTGGAGCCTGGTCACTGGTTCCAATGGTCGGCCTTCAAATGGTGGAGCCTGGTCACTGGTTCCGATGGTCGGCCTTCAAATGGTGGAGCCTGGTCACTGGTTCCCATGGTCGGCCTTCAAATGGTGGAGCCTGGTCACTGGTTCCCATGGTCGGCCTTCAAATGGTGGAGCCTGGTCACTGGTTCCCATGGTCGGCCTTCAAATGGTGGAGCCTGGTCACTGGTTCCGATGGTCGGCCTTCAAATGGTGGAGCCTGGTCACTGGTTCCGATGGTCGGCCTTCAAATGGTGGAGCCTGGTCACTGGTTCCCATGGTCGGCCTTCAAATGGTGGAGCCTGGTCACTGGTTCCGATGGTCGGCCTTCAAATGGTGGAGCCTGGTCACTGGTTCCCATGGTCGGCCTTCAAATGGTGGAGCCTGGTCACTGGTTCCCATGGTCGGCCTTCAAATGGTGGAGCCTGGTCACTGGTTCCCATGGTCGGCCTTCAAATGGTGGAGCCTGGTCACTGGTTCTGATGGTTGGCCTTCAAATGGTGGAGCCTGGTCACTGGTTCCCATGGTCGACCTTCAAATGGTGGAGTCTGGTCACTGGTTCCGATGGTCGGCCTTCAAATGGTGGCACCTGGTCACTGGTTCCGATGGTCGGCCTTCAACTGGTGGAGCCTGGTCACTGGTTCCGATGGTCGGCCTACAAATGGTGGGGTCTGGTCACTGGTTCCCATGGTCGGCCTTCAAATGGTGGAGCCTGGTCACTGGTTCCGATGGTCGGCCTTCAAATGGTGGAGCCTGGTCACTGGTTCCCATGGTCGGCCTTCAAATGGTGGAGCCTGGTCACTGGTTCCGATGGTCGGCCTTCAAATGGTGGAGCCTGGTCACTGGTTCCCATGGTCGGCCTTCAAATGGTGGAGCCTGGTCACTGGTTCCCATGGTCGGCCTTCAAATGGTCGACATTGGTCACTGGTTTCCATGGTCGGCCTTCAAATGGTGGAGCCTGGTCACTGGTTCCCATGGTCGGCCTTCAAATGGTGGAGCCTGGTCACTGGTTCCCATGGTCGGCCTTCAAATGGTGGAGCCTGGTCACTGGTTCCAATGGTCGGCCTTCAAATGGTGGAGCCTGGTCACTGGTTCCGATGGTCGGCCTTCAAATGGTGGAGCCTGGTCACTGGTTCCCATGGTCGGCCTTCAAATGGTGGAGCCTGGTCACTGGTTCCCATGGTCGGCCTTCAAATGGTGGAGCCTGGTCACTGGTTCCCATGGTCGGCCTTCAAATGGTGGAGCCTGGTCACTGGTTCCGATGGTCGGCCTTCAAATGGTGGAGCCTGGTCACTGGTTCCGATGGTCGGCCTTCAAATGGTGGAGCCTGGTCACTGGTTCCCATGGTCGGCCTTCAAATGGTGGAGCCTGGTCACTGGTTCCCATGGTCGGCCTTCAAATGGTGGAGCCTGGTCACTGGTTCCCATGGTCGGCCTTCAAATGGTGGAGCCTGGTCACTGGTTCCCATGGTCGGCCTTCAAATGGTGGAGCCTGGTCACTGGTTCCGATGGTCGGCCTTCAAATGGTGGAGCCTGGTCACTGGTTCCATGGTCGGCCTTCAAATGGTGGAGCCTGGTCACTGGTTCCGATGGTCGGCCTTCAAATGGTGGAGCCTGGTCACTGGTTCCCATGGTCGGCCTTCAAATGGTGGAGCCTGGTCACTGGTTCCCATGGTCGGCTTTCAAATGGTGGAGCCTGGTCACTGGTTCCAATGGTCGGCCTTCAAATGGTGGAGCCTGGTCACTGGTTCCGATGGTCGGCCTTCAAATGGTGGAGTCTGTTCACCCATGGTCGGCCTTCAAATGGTGGAGCCTGGTCACTGGTTCCGAAGGTTGTCCTTCAAATGGTGGAGCCTGGTCACTGGTTCAGATCGTTGGCCTTCAAATGGTGGAGGCTGGTCACTAGTTCCAATCAACCAACCTTCAAATGGTGGAGTCGGTTCACTGGAAGGCCGACCATCGGAACCAGTGACCTGTGACATACTTTTACCAACTAATTTAAGCATTACCTTAATTCACTCTGCTGAAAAGTCCTCAAAACTTCCATTTTGGGTTCACTGAAAGGTTTCTCAGATTTGATTAGATTTAACTGACTATTTTCTGGTTTGCAACAGTAAAAAGTCTCTTTTGAAATAGTCCAGACTTAAGATGTTGTGCTAACAGAACGGTTTCAGGACTGACCGGAGAGAAATGTTTTGTTTTTTTCCTTAGGGGACATTTTCACAGAATGAAAATCACTCAGTCTCAAGTAATAATAATAATAATAATGAATTCAATTTATAACGCACTTTTCATTAATGAAAATCTCAAAGTGCTACAAGGAGCAACAGAATTAAATGTCAATAAAACAAATAAATAAAACAATTAAAATCAATAACAATATCAGCTAAGATCAAAAGTAGAATCATGAGGAGGTAGAGTATGCTCGGTCGAAAAGAAAGGTCTTCAAGCCGCTCTTAAAGTCAACCAGTGACTGTGGGGCTCTTAGACAGTCAGGAAGAGAGTTCCACAGGCGGGGGGCAGCCACACTGAAAGCCCGGTCTCCCATGGTCCTTAATAAGTATTAGAAATAAAAGTATGGTTTAACAATGAGACGCTGTATGACGCCACGCTGTGATGGACTGGAGACCTGTCCAGGTGTCCCTGTCTCTCACAGCATCTGCTGGACAGGGACACGAGTGACCCAAACAGGAAGTATCAGGTAAAGATAGATTTGTTATTTTCATAAACCCATCATTTATTCTCAGAGGAACCAAATGTTCAAACTAAAATCTAATATTTTTGGTGGAAAAACAGAAGTTTGAATTTGTTGTCAGCAACACGTTTGTAAAGAGTTGTTCCCGGAGCAACAAAAGGCTGTGAGAGAGAAATACAAATAAAATAAAATAAGAGCATCAGGAGGAACATCAGCGATGAGGTGAATCATCAGCAGCTCAGACTGTTAGAAGTAAAGATGGGCACAGGTTCTGCAGTCTGTCTAAAACTAGAGGAACTCTTTCAGAATAAAGGTCCTTGAACTCTTTCAGAATAAAGATCCAGAATAAGACTTTAATCTCCATCCTCTGATCCACAAATTAGAAGAATCCTGAGAAATGACCCCTCTCAGCCACCGTACACAGGACGCATTAACGACACGCAGTCAAACAGGAAGTGAGGAGACGACAGTTTATTGCATCATGTTTCTGCAGTAAAGCCTGAGATTGGTTCCTGATACAACAAAAACAACAACAAACCAACAGAAAGAAAAACAACTGAAGAGCCAATAGGAAGAGGTTTTCATCATGATGTCATCATGATGTCATCATGTCCATTTTTATGCTTCAGTCCTGAAGAGACTTCATGCTGTGATGTCACAGGAGTCTGAGGCTCTGATTGGAGCAGAGGTATGGATGGGCGGGACAGTCAGTGAGGGGGTTTCTAAAATGTTCAGGAAACAAGGTCGCCATGGCAATGAACCCTCAGGCCCCTCCCCCTTTTCCTCCTCAAATCTCCCAAAACGAAGCAAACAAAAACTCAACAAATAAAAGGAAATTTAAAAAGGAAAAAAAAAAACACAACTTTAGGTTATGATTCTAATTACAGACACACATGCATACCTCCATCACACACACAGACACCAATTCACATGTACACACACACACACACACACACGTGCACACACTCAGGAAGTTGCACGACAGCAAGAAGCTCCTTTTAGCAGCATCCAAAAGAACCAAATGTTAATAACACATACTGTATCTTTAAAAAAAATTATAATATTGATTAAATGATGACATCATAAACCAAAGGTTTGGGTTGTGGGCGGGGCTAAAATACTTGGAACAGGAATCAGATGAATACACACAAAAACAAACAGCCAATCAGAGGCCCAAACTGGAAATAAAAACAACTAATTAAAACCATTAAAAGTAAAAACCATGACAAGAAAGTCTGTTTCCCATCAGACCCGACAGCGGCAGTAGGTTTCAGGATTGTCCTGTGATTGGACGGTTCCAGAGCCAGCAGATGATGATGTCATGCTGCTTGGACCAATCACAATCACCTCTTATGTTTTCGTTATCACTGTCATTGTTGTTGGTGCTGGTGCAGGATGCTGCGCTCCCATTGGTTGTTTTAATAAACAAAAAACAATTTTACTACACAGCTCTCTGCTGCTCCTCCCATTTTCTCCCAGAATGCTTTGCTCTGAGTGGGCCACATCTTTAAATCAGAAGTTTACATAAACATGTAGTGTCAGTTTTTATAACCTCGCATCTCGTGTCTTTAACGTTGTCTGCATCCACTCACTGCCTTCTATACATTACTACATCTCCCAGAATGCTTCGCTCCGAGTGGGCCACATCCTTTTAAAGCCGAAATTTGGGATTATAAACATATAGTGTCAGTTTTTTTAAAACATATCTCAGTTTTCTTTATCCTTCTCGTTTTGCATTCACTGCCTTCTATACCTCACTACATCTCCCAGAATTCCTTTCTTCAAAGCCCTACATGACCTTTAGCTCCTCTCCTGCTTACACACCTCTCAGTTTTTCTACGACTCCCATTACGTGACATTAATCACTCCGTTTTCCCATGATTGCCTGTGACAATGAACTCACCGTCAGCACATTTCATACGTTTTAAAATAAAAACATCTTATAAAGTTCAGAAACACTTCAAATATACACACAGCTCTGTAACACCTGACCTCAGCTTCAACATTTACGCAAGCACACCTCCCTCTGTGCGTCTGCAGGGGGCGCCGCCGAGCAGCACTCTTTGGTTTGAAGCTCTCAGTATTGCAGCGATCAAATGACGCGAGAAACAACAGCGTCATAAAGATTTAAAGTTCATAACCAAAACAAACGATAATCAGCAGATCAGTCGCTATCAGGTGCTACAGCCTAAAATTATATTTATGATGAAAGAATCTGAAGAATATCTCAATAGTAGGGATGTCCCTATCAAGACCTTTGAATCCGATACATTTAGAAAAAAAAATCAGATAAAAACTTGCATTTTCTATTGTAACCACAGATCAGGAAAACACTCCTGTTTAGGCTTCAGATGGTGCAGCTTTATAAAATACATCCAACCTCATAGTGACAACGCTACCACTGCTAGCTGCTGTGATGCTAACACTGCTAGCTGCTGTGATGCTAACACTGCTAGCTGCTGTGACGCTACCACTGCTAGCTGCTGTGATGCTACCACTGCTAGTTGCTGTGATGCTACCACTGCTAGTTGCTGTGACGCTACCGCTGCTGTGATGCTACCACTGCTAGCTGCTGTGATGCTACCACTCCTAGCTGCTGTGACACTACCACTGCTAGCTGTTGTGATGCTACTACTGCTAGCTGCTGTGACGCTACCACTGCTAGCTGCTGTGACGCTACCACTGCTAGCTGCTGTGATGCTACCACTGCTAGCTGCTATGATGCTACCACTGCTAGCTGCTGTAATGCTAACATTGCTAGCTGCTATGATGCTACCACTGCTAGCTGCTGTGATGCTACCACTGCTAGCTGCTGTGATACTACCACTGCTAGCTGCTGTGTTGCTTCCACTGCTAGCTGCTGTGACGCTAACATTGCTAACACTGCTAGCTATGAAATTGCTAACACTGCTAGCTATGACATTGCTAACACTGCTAGCTATGACAGGGCTATCACTACTAACAGGTGATGACTGCTGCAATATTTCCATGGGAAGACATTTCTGCCTTTTTTTTTGGACACAATAAACTTGTGTTGTCTCTGTCCCTATGACAATTTTCCACACTGGTTTTTATTTTTCTGATCTTACTGCCTCTTCAGCTCGGTTCCTGATCAGCTCAGAATTTCATCCCACCTCACTAGTAAGGCTGATGATATTATGTAGGCACAAAGTTTTGGGTTTTAGCGCCCACCTTCATGTGGAGGCTCCACGACGAGCCGATGCTAACTCACCGGCATCTTCTTTTCAAAACAAAAAACTAAAGATTTTCTGCTAATGGGAGCCGAGAAGCCGTTGGCTTTAAGGCACCTTGTCAGAAACCGCTGAGCCACATCAGCAGGTTTTTAAATGAATAAAACTAAATCAGTAATTAATACACTTTCATCCCAACAGAAAACAAACAGCACAACAACAAAAACGTTAAATCCTAAAACAGCATTACTATGGCAACAGCTAGCCTGTGCGATCGTCCGCTGTTAGCGACAAACACACACTCAGCAGGACTGAAGACCAGATCTGTTCTGAGTTCTGAGTGTGACTGTGTTCTGTAAAAGTGCTGAAACACACACTCACACTCACACACACACAGACACACACAGCATAAGGATCCTGTGTGCTCCGGAGCCAATCAGAGACCTCCGTGCGGCGTGGCGGATGGTCAGATGGGTGTCTCTTTGTTGTTTTTCAGGTCCGGGACACTGAACTGTCTTCTCATTCGGGGCGGAGTTACAAAGCCCCACCCACCCGGAGGCCCTACCCCCATGAGCATGTCAGGGGTGATGGGCGGGGCCCCTAGGCGTGGCAGACTGTTGTAGTTAGGGTGGGGTCCTGGCTGGAATGGTGCATTGTGAGGATTGAAGTATGGGTGGGGGTGGAACTGATGGTGCTGGTGTTGATTAAAATAGAACCCCCCGTCTCTGTTCCCCCCTCCCCTCCCTCCTCTCTCCCCTCTGCCGGGTGACTCCCCCCTCCTCTGTCTTGGCCGCCCTTGGTGACCGTTGATGTTTCCGCCATACTGCTGGTCATCGCGGCTCCGGTGGGAGGAGCTGTCCAACGAGTTGCGGCGGTGGCGCCACTGGTTGTTGCCATGCTGATTGTAGTTAAACCCGCCCTGGTTGCTTTGGTTACGCTGCTGCCAAGCTCGATGGGGGCTTGGGGTGCGCATGCGAGGGGGCGGGGATGGAAAGGGGAGGGGCAAGAGAGGAGTAGGCGGAGGCTGACCTTGAGATGGAAGAGGGGGAGGTGGGGAAGAACCATTTTCTTCTGTTCTTCCGTTCTCCTGCTCCCCATCGTCTCCCCCTCCCTCCCACAGACCCAGAGCCTGCAGGGCCTCGTTGGCCCCCCATGACAGCCGGTGGGCAGGGTTACTCTTAAAGGGGAACTTCAGCTTGCACTCCTGGGGAGGGATGAAGCGTCCGGTCCCAGGAAGGTGAACTGGGACTGTGGGAGTGGTTGGACCTGCAAGGCAAGGGAGATGCAGACTGTGAACCCTGATACATGTTGAAACAATCATGTGTGTGTTATACATCGCCCCCTCCACATACATGTTGAAACCGTCAAACCGTCATGTATGTGTCATACAGCGCCCCCTCCACACTGACCTGGGTTCTGGTTTAGTCCTCGGAGCTTTTTGGTGATGTTCTGTTTTTGCAGGTTCTGGATCCGCTGCTGTTCCTGCTTCAGCCAGCGGAGGCGGCCTCTCCTAAACGCTGGGTCTTCCTCCATCAAACGCTGAACTCTGACCTCCGGGGGGGCATTGGGGCTCTCCTCAGAGCCGCCGCCTTCATTCTGAGAAGACTCGCCTCCTTCTCCGTTCACCTCATCGTCCTGGAAACCAGTCAAATCAAGGAAGGTTACAAGGTAATAATACCCGAACAGATGCCATGTGTGAGCATACCTGAACAGGTATGATGCTCTCCATCTTGATCATTCTGTCTCTCAGAGCTTTGATCTCCTCGTCCTTCATGTTATTCTGCAGCTTCACCTCCTGCAGGAGTCACAGACGATTTTCATCCGTTTGTTTTGTGATTCTAAACTTTTCAACAAACTTATTAAAGATCCTCTAAACATCTGATACAGGTTAAAGATTCAAAATTATTCCTCACTGATATTCATTCAACCTTTATTTTAGACAGGTTAATCCCATTGAGCCTTGGGGACTCAATTACAAGAGAGACCTGAGGCTCCTCCTTCAATCACCACCTTATCGTGGTGGAAGGCTTTGTGCACCTGGATGATCCTAGGAGCTATGCTGTCGGGGGCAATTATATTTGCTCCTGGTTGGGTCTCCTAAGGCATATTGGTCCTAGGTGACAGGCCAGACAAAGAGCAATTCCAAAGACATCGGAAGTTGGACAACATAAATCAAGGAACTCAGTGTCCCTTGCTCAGATGTGGGTTACTGGGGCCCCACCCTGGAGCCAGACCTGGGGAAGGGGCTTGTCAGCGAGCACCCGATGATCGGATCTCTACCCATGGGGTAGAGCTCCGTTGGGTGCAGTCTGAAGGAGCAACATGGGGTTGTCTTCCTGTGGGTCCACCACCTGCAGGAGGGACCATATGAATCAGGTGCCTGATGCCATGAGCAGTGGCCGAAGGTGGAGACCTTGACACTCTGACCCTGGCTTCCTAAAGCTGGCTCTTGGGACATGGAATGTGACCTCTCAGGCAGGGAAGGAGCCTAAGCTTTTTCACGAGGTTGAGAGGTAAAGACTAGATGTAGTTGGGCTTACCTTAACGCACAGCATGGGCTCCGGAACCAATCTCTTTGAGAGGGGCTGGACCTTATTCCACTCTGGAGTTGCCCATGGTGAGAGGTGCCGAGCTGATGTGGGTCTACTTTTAGTCCCCCAACTTGGTGCCTATGTGTTGGAGTTTTCCCCGGTAGATGAGAGGGTAGCTTCCCTTCACCTTCAGGTGGTGGGACAGGTTCTGACTGTTGTTTGTGCCTATGCGCCTAATGGCAGTTCAGAGTATCCGGCCTTCTTGGAGTCCTTGGCAGGGGTGCTGGAAAGTGCGCCTGCTGGGGACTCCTTGATTCTACTGGGGGACTTCAATGCCCACGTGGGTAACGACAGTGTGACTTGGAGGGGCCTGATTGGGAGGAACGGCCTCTCTGATCTGAATCTGAGCTGTGTTCTGTTGTTGGACTTCTGGGCTAGTCATGGTTTGTCCATCATGAATACCATGTTAGAACGTAAGGGTGTCCATAAGTGCACTTGGCACCAGGATACCCTAGATTGTAGATCAGTGATTGACTTTGTACTGTAGTCGTGTCATCTGATTTGCGGCCGTTTGTTTTGGATACTCAGGTGAAAAGAGGAGCTGAGCTGTCAACTGATCACCTGGTAGTGAGTTGGATCAGATGGAAGGGGAAGATGCTGGACAGACTGGGTAGACTCAAATGAGTAGGGAGGGTTTGCTGGGAACGCCTGGCAGAAGAACCCATCAGAGAGATCTTCAACCCACACCTCCTTGTTGAAGTGGCTGACTTGAGCTGTGGCCGCAAGGTTGTCAGTGCTTCTTGCAGTGGCCATCCATGAACTCGGTAGTGGACACCCTGGGTTAGGGAGGCTGTCAAGCTGAAAAATGAGTCCTATTGTGCTTTGTTGGCCAGTGGGACTGAGGACACAGCTGCGGAGTACCATAAGGTGTACCAAAAGTTTGGATGTGGGTGGAGTTCAGTGAGGCCTTGGATAGAAACTCTCCGTCGGCTCCAAGGATATTCTGGAAAACCATCAGGTGGCTGAGGAGGGGAAAGCAGCTTTTTACTAACACTGTGTTCAGTGAATGTTTTGTGTTATTGACCTCAACCAGTGATGTTGTTGGGAGATGGGAGGAATATTTCTTGGACCTTCTCAATCTCATCGGAACGTCTTCCATGGAGGAAGCGGAGTCGGGGGACTTTGGGGTTGGTCTGTCCATAACCGTGGCTGAGGTCGTCGAGGTACTTAAAAAGCTCCACCGCGGCAGGGCTCCAGAGGTGGATAAGATTCACCCTGCTTTCCTTAAGTCTCTGGATATTGTGGGGCTGTCTTGGTTGACAGGCTTTTGCAACATCGCGTGGACATCGGGGCAGTGTCACTGGATTTGCAGACTGGGGTGGTTCCCCTTGTCAAATAGGGGGACCAGAGGGTGTGCTCCAATTACAGGGGCATCACTCTCCTTAGCCTCCCTGGTAAGGTCTATTCAGGGGTACTGCTGGAGAAGCAAGTCTGATTGTTGGTCGAACCTCATATCCAGGAGGAACAATGCAGATTCTGTCCTGGCTGTGGAACACTGAATCAGCTCTTTACCCACACCAGGGTCCTCGAGGAGTCATGGGAGTTTGTTCATCCAGTCTACATGTGCTTTGTGGACTTGGGAGAAGGCATTCGACAGAGTTCCTCAGGATACACTGTGGGGGGTGCTCCGTGAGTATGGGATTGGGGGCGTGTTGACCATTTGTACCATTTGTATAGAGACTGAACAGCCCATAGCAACACAAGTCAAAGTCAACTTTATTGTCAGAACTGCAATATGTATAGGACATACACAGGATTGAAATTGCATTTCTCTCAGTCCCTCGGTGCAACAGTAACCATTTAAACACTAAATGGTTACTGTTGCACCGAGGGACTGAGAGAAATGCAATTTCAATCCTGTGTATGTCCTGTACATATTGCAGTTCTGACAATAAAGTTGACTTTTGACTTGTGTTGCTATGGGCTGTTCAGTCTCTATACAAATGGTACGAGAGTTTTGTTCTCATTGCTGGTAGCAAGTCGGACCCTTTATGGTGAGAGTTGGTTCTGCCTCAAGTGGAGGAATTCAAGTATCTCGGGGTTTTGTTCATGAGTGAGGGAAGAATGGAGCGTGAGATTGACAGACGGACTGGTGCAGCGTCTGCAGCATTGCAGACTCTGTGCCGGTCCGTTGTGGTGAAGAGGGAGCTGAGCTGTAAGGTAAAGTTCTCTGTTTACTAGTCAGTCTCCGTTCCTACCCTCACCTATGGTCATGAACTCTGGGTAGTGACTGAAAGAATGAGATCAGGGTGAGAAGTTCAGTTATCAGGAGAGACTCAAAGTAAATCCGCTGCTCCTCCACATCGAGAGGAGCCAGTTGAGGTGGCTCAGGTATCTATTAAGGATGCTACCTGGGCGTCTCCCTAGAGAGGTGCTTCAAGCATGTCTGACTGGGAGGAGATCCCGGGGAAGACCCAAGACCAGCTGGAGAGACTACGTCTCTCGGTTGGCCTGGGAATGCCATGGAGTCCTCCAAGAAGAGGTGGCTGTGGAGAGAGATGTCTGGGCCTCCCTGCTCAAGGTGCTGCCCCCAGACCCATCTTCAGAACAAGCAGAAGATGATGGATGGATATGAGGCTCAAAATAAACTGCTTCAAAATATAGCAGCACGGTGGCACAACTGGTAGAGCTGCTGCCTCTCAGCGAGAAGGTTGCCGGTTCAAATCCCGGTCCGGGGCCTTTCTGGGTGGAGTTTGCATGTTCTCCCCGTGCATGCGTGGGTTTCCTCCGGGTACTCCGGTTTCCTCCCACAGACCAAAAAACATGCTTGTTAGGCTGATTGGTGACTCTAAATTGACCCTAGGTGTGAGTGAGAGAGTGGATGGTTGTTTGGTGTGAGTGAGACAGGTCCCTCTTGTAAATGAGTCCCCGTGACTCAACGAGGCTAGCCTGTATAAATAAAGGTTGAATGAATAGCGTGGCTCTGTCAGCTTAGATTATTCCAACAGGAAATGATGTTAGCAGTTAGAGAAAAATAAATTCTCACCTCCAGAATATCAGTCAGCTTATCGATGTGAGCCTTCAGGTTGTACATGTTGCCCTTCTGTCCTCCCTCCCCCGTCTCTCCCCCTCCGCCTCCTCCCTCCTCAGAGGGAGGGCTCCTCTCCTCTCCAATGCCCACTGTGTCGCAAACGTCCTGGGCCACGGCCATCCAGCTGTCCTTCTCGTTGGGGTCCTTCTTGGAATACATGCGGCAGAGTTCCTTCATCTTGACAATGGAGAGCGCCTCGATCTCCTGACGGGAGTGGCGGAAGTCTCCCAGAGCCACCTGAGGCGGGAGGAAGTGGAATGGAGGAGACAGAGGCTCAGAAACAAGCTGCAGGATGGGTTATCTATGGAACAGAAGATTTCAGATCGGGTGTCTGGACCTCGTAGCAGATCTCTTTGACGGCCTGCATGCGCAGATCCTCCATGGTGACCCGTTTAGGGTCCTTGCTGATCCTCCTCCTCTGGGGGATCTGGTAGACCCTGAGGGGCTCCCTCCTCTTCCCGCTGCTGGGGAGGCCACAACGCTTCACTATGGTCTGCACCTGGACACAAACACAGGTCAGCACTTCCTGGTTCTGGTGACGCCTGAGGTCGAGGAACAGCAACTCATTTACAGGTTCCTCTGGGAGAACATGGTAAAACTGTTCAGATGTTCTCACCTTGTTGGCAGGAAGTTTCTCTCTGAGGGAGGAGATCAGCCTCCAGCTCTCCTCACAGGAGCGTTTATCAGAGTCATCACCACTGTCACTGTCTGCGTACTGGACATACACACACACACACACACACACACACACACACATGCACACGCACACACTGAGTTCAACATCTTGTCCAGCTGTCTGCTGCAGTAACATGATGAATAGAATCTGATATATTCCAATTTGTAAATATAAAGAATGAATCATCTTAATACGCAAAAGTTAGTCATGGCGTTCCTCAAGGTTCAGTGCTTGGACCAATACTCTTTACCTTGTATATGCTTCCATTAGGTAAAGTTATTAAACAGCATGGAATAAGTTTTCATTGTTATGTTGATGATACACATAACTCATATGCTGCTGTGCCACTCTTTGCAAATGTCAACGCTAGAACCTTCAGTTTATTTTATAGATATACTTTTTATACTACTATGCAAAAACTCAGGACAGTATTACACTTTTATTATTTCATTTTATGCTCATGTTCATTGGGTGTTTGGTGTTTTAGTGTTGGTGTAAATTTTTATACTTTTTATACTACTATGAAAAAACACAGGACAGTGTTACACTTTTACTATTTTATGCTTATGTTTATTAAATGTTTCAGTGTTTTAGTGTTTAAATGGTTACTGTTGCACCAAGGGGCTGAGAGAAACGCAATTTCAATCCTGTGTATGTCCTGTACATATTGTAGTTCTGACAATAAAGTTGACTTTGACACAGTTATATTTGTCCATGAAACTCAATGAATCCAATCAGTTACTTAGACTACAACATGTCTTAAAGACATAAAAACCTGGATGAAACCTAATTTTCTAATTTGAACTCTGACAAGACTGAGGTTTTAGTTTTTGGACCTGAGCATCTTAGTAATTAATTTTTCAGTCTTTCTCCTCCTTGGATGCCATGAATCTGTCTCCAGCTCTAATGTTAAAAATCTTGGTGTTATTTTTAATCAGGACATGTCTTTTATCCCCCACACTGAAAATGTTACTAGAACCTCCTTCTTCCACCTGCGTAATATCACTAAAATTAGAAACATGTAAAAATGATGCAGAAAAACTGGTTCATGCATTTGTCACGTCTAGACTGGACTATTGCAATGGTTTGTTATATGGGTGTCCAAATAGTTCTTTAAAAAGTCTTCAGTTGATCCAACATGCTGCTGCCAGAGTCTTAACTGGAGTTACTGGGAGAGATCACCTCTCTCCAGTTTTATCTTCTCTCCACTGGCTCCCTGTCAAATCCAGAACTGAATTCTGGCACTTTGAGATCTGTTTGATGTAAAGTGCGTTAAATAAAAGTTATTATTATTATTATTAATTCAAAATCTTACTTCTAACTTACAAAGCTCTCAACAACCTAGCTCCATCTTATATTACAGATCTTATTGTTCCATATTTTCCTAACAGAGCACTTCACTCTCAGACTGCAGGTTTACTTGTGGTTCCTAGAGTTTCCAGCAGCAGAATGGAGGAAGATGTTTCAGTTGTCAGGCTCCTCTCTTGTGGAACCAACTTCCAGTTTGTGTCCATGAGGCTGACACATTGTCCAGTTTGAAGACTGGGATTAACACTTTACTTTTTCATAAATCATATAATCTGAGACAACTGTTGTGATTTGATGCTGTTCACATGAACTGAAGTGAATTAAAAAATAAAGTCCCACCAGTCGGTGCTGCTCCAGCAGCAGGTCAGCCTCCTCCTTCTCCTTACGGTACTGAGTCTCCACATCCTGCAGCCTGACACACACACACACACACACGCACACACACACACGCACACACGTACAAGGATTAAAGCACACAAATATCTTTTGACTGAGAATTGTTTATACATCTAGTACTAGAGCAACTAGCTACTACACTCCCACCCCAAATAAATAAATAAACAAATAAATAAATAAATAAATAAATAAATAAACAAATAAACACACACATTTGAAAATAGTCCTGCATACAGGGCACTTCTCAAAGGTTCTCACATAAACAGTATACTGAGTAAATGATCGTAGTAATAGTACACAGTATACTGAGTACATGATCTTAGTAATAGTACACAGTATACTGAGTACATGATCTTTGTAATAGTACACAGTATACTGACTGAGTACATGATCTTAGTAATAGTACACAGTATACTGAGTACATGATCTTTGTAATAGTACACAGTATACTGAGTACATGATCTTTGTAATAGTACACAGTATACTGAGTACATGATCTTTGTAATAGTACACAGTATACTGACTGAGTACATGATCTTAGTAATAGTACACAGTATACTGAGTACATGATCTTTGTAATAGTACACAGTATACTGAGTACATGATCTTTGTAATAGTACACAGTATACTGAATTTCTTACCTTAGTAAAAGTACACAGTACCTTAGTAAAAGTACACAGTATACTGAATTTCTTACCTTAGTAAAAGTACACAGTATACTGAGTTTCTGACCTTAGCAAAAGTACACAGTATACTGAGTACATGACCTTAGTAAAAGTATACAGTACAATATACTGAGTTTCTGACCTTAGTAGAGTACACAGTAGGAAACCCTCGAGGTACGACACCTGCGACCTACGGCAACTCAGACTTACGATTTTATCATATTTAATAAAAATATGATTAAAAAAAAAAAAAAAAATTTTTTTTTTTTTTTTTTTTGTGTTTAAAAGTTATTAATTTCATGTGTATAGCACTTTGTTGCAGCTGTGGTTGTTTTAAATGGCTTTATAAATAAAGTATAATTATTAATTTTACGTTTTGATAAGAAATTAATCGTATTTACGCAACTTCCGGTTTCCGCTCGCCACTTCCGGTTGCCATTTTACAACTGTACTGCGGTCAATGGAGCTCCGGAGGCTACTGTCAGCTGGCTCCGTGTGCCCGATCAGGGTTGCCTCATACGGATAAATGAGCTGGAAACACTCGGTCAACTCTGTGGACGTCTCAGGTCCGGAGGAGCAGCCGCGGATCGCCCCGCGATCGGCGGCCACAACGCCGCCCGACATGCTAACGACAGCAGCTAACAAAGCAGCTAACACAGGCGAAGACACCGAGCCGACATGCCGCGGAGGATCCATCTGCGGCCGGGAGCTCGCCGCAAATGTCCGCCTGGCAGTCGGGGCCACCGGCTCAAAGTAAGACATTATATTTTTTATTTGTTGTGCAGTTCTGTGCGTGTTTATGGCCTTAGTATGTCTGCTTGTTCAGTCTCATGCCATTAAATATGTGTGCGGCGCTCCGTTAGCGGTATAACCGCGACCTATGTCAGAAACGCGGACCTACGATAGGCATGTGTTTTTGGTCCGCGAGGTACGACAAAATCGACCTAAGTCACACACGTAGGTCCCTATCCCTGACGTAACTAGAGGGCTACCTGTACTGAGTTTATGACCTTAGTAAAAGTACACAGTATACTGAGTTTCTGACCTTAGTAAAAGTACACAGTGTTTAGGTGATGTTGAAACTAGCACAGAGAACTTATTTGTGTAGAACAAAGTTAAACAGAGACACACGTCTGTTATAATCTGGAGATTACAGATGTTAATTTAATAAATCTAGTTTAATCCAGCTGCTGGGCGGCACCAGACAGTGTTTCTCTGGTTCTGGACCAGAACCTGTATAAATGGTGAGAGTTGTGTCAGGACGGGCATCAGGTTCAAAACCCTTTGACAAAACAACACGTGCACAACACACCCATCACAATCAATGATCAGAACAAAGTCCATGCTCAATCATCCAGGTACACAAGACAACAGTTTTCAGTCAGTTTCTTCTTCAGGCTTGTGGATGAAGGTGAAACAAAAAGAACCGGTCCAGACGAGCTGACTGAAAACTGATGGAGTCATCATCATGTTCATCATGGATTGTTCTGGATGTTGTGCTGTGCACGTGTTGAAAGTGCACGTGTGAGATTCAACAGGAGGTTGTCTGGACCCAGCAGTGAAGACTACCTGTGGGACACATCTGGTTGGCAGACTGTAGACTGAAGAAGTCCTCTGGATGGGGGACGAAACGTTTCTCTCTTAAAGAAACTGGTCCAGATGACACGACTCGACCTTTGTTGATTTTAATGTTTAAAGTTTAACGGTGTTTAATGTGTTAACCCGTAGCCTCCGGTGTTTCACCTCTTAATGTTTAATGTTTAATTTAAAGTTTAACGGTGTTTAATGTGTTAACCCGTAGCCTCCGGTGTTTCACCTCTTAATGTTTAATGTTTAATTTAAAGTTTAACGGTGTTTAATGTGTTAGCCCCGGTGCGTAGCCTCCGGTGTTTCACCTCTTAATGTTTAATGTTTAGTTTAAAGTTTAACGGTGTTTAATGTGTTAACCCGTAGCCTCCGGTGTTTCACCTCTTAATGTTTAATGTTTAGTTTAAAGTTTAACGGTGTTTAATGTGTTAACCCGTAGCCTCCGGTGTTTCACCTCTTAATGTTTAATGTTTAATTTAAAGTTTAACGGTGTTTAATGTGTTAACCCGTAGCCTCCGGTGTTTCACCTCTTAATGTTTAATGTTTAGTTTAAAGTTTAACGGTGTTTAATGTGTTAACCCCGGTGTGTAGTCTCCTGTGTTTCACCTCTTAATGTTTAATGTTTAGTTTAAAGTTTAACGGTGTTTAATGTGTTAACCCTAAGCCTCCGGTGTTTCACCTCTTAATGTTTAATGTTTAGTTTAAAGTTTAACGGTGTTTAATGTGTTAGCCCCGGTGCGTAGCCTCCGGTGTTTCACCTCTTCTCCATCTCCAGCTTGATGTCGATGCCTTGTTTCTCCAGCAGCTCCTTCTGGGCGTAGTTCCAGTCCTCCGGCTCCCCCTGCTGCTCCGCCGTGGCGCTGCGCTCTCTCTCCAGCCGGGCCTGCTCCGGGTGGTTGAACCGGAACACGTGGTTCTTCCCCATCACGATGCGGTTACCTGGCAACAGGGACAGACAGGAGGACCAGTCAGTCCCGACGGGTCCCTTCAGACACGCAGAGACTCTGACAGACCTGTTGTGTTCTGTGCCTCCAAACCATCTCACTGAATTCAACAGTTCAAAACATTTTGTTTGTAAAAAGACAGAAAGAACAAACCAGTCGACTGGTTGATGGTGGGAAAGCCCGTTTTCAAAAACTAAACTTAATTTAACAAGTGGCACATCTGAAGGCTCTCAATACTGAACACTTGTAGTTTTGGAGATAAGTATTGAGTCTGAATGGACCATGTTACATGACTCAGTTGTTGAAGTGGCTGCCTTGGGCTGTGGCTGAAAGGTTGTTGGTGTTTCTCGTGGTGGA
The DNA here is from genome assembly GCA_038048925.1 of Garcialebias charrua. NCBI lineage: Eukaryota > Metazoa > Chordata > Actinopteri > Cyprinodontiformes > Rivulidae > Garcialebias > Garcialebias charrua. Next base: position 4,975 of record JBBPBX010047231.1, on the reverse strand, counting down.
CATCCATGAACTCGGTGGTGACACTCAGGGTCAGGCTGTCAAACTGAAGAAAGAGTCCTATCGGTCCTTGTTGATGGTGGGATTCCAGCTGAGGAGTACCGTAGGGCCAAGCGGTCAGTAGCCTTGGCTGTTGTTGAGACAAAAGCTCAGAAGTGGGAGGAGTTCGGTGAGACCCTGGATAGAGACTCTCGGCCAACTCCAAGGAGATTCTGTCAAACCATCAGGTGGCTGAGGAGGGGAGAACAGCTCTTTACTAACACTGAAGGTGGGGTGCTGTTGACCTCAGCCAGTGATGTCGTCAGGAGGTGGAAGGAATACTTCTTGGACCTTCTCAATCCCACCGGCATGTCTTCCATGGAGGAAGCTGAGTTGGAGGACTTCGGGGTTGGTCTGTCTATAACCATGTCTACGATTTTCGAGGTAGTTAAAAAGCTCAGAGGCGGCAGGTTTCTGGGGGTGGATGAGATTCACCCTGATTTCCTTCAGGCTCTGGATCTTGTGGGTCTGTCTTGGTTGCCATGCCTTTGCAACATCGCATGGACATCGGGGCAGTGCCACTGGATTTGCAGACTGAGGTGGTGGTTCCCCTTGTCAGAAAGGGGGATCAGAGGGTGTGCTCCAATTACAGGGGCATCACTCTATTTAGCCTCGCTGTAAAGTCTATTCAGGGGTACCCTCATGCATGCTCAATAGACAATAGGTCTATTCAAGGGTACTGGAGAAGAAAGCCAGATCGTTGGTCGAACTTCAGATCCAGGAGGAACAATGCAGGGTCCTGGCTGTAGAACACTGGACCAGCTATTTAATCTCACTAGGAACCTCAAGGGTTCATGGGAGTTTGTCCATCCAGTCTACATGCGTCTACATGGGCGAGGGTTTGGTTCGCGTTGTCGGCAGTAAGTCAGACCCTTCAGGGTGGGAGTTGAACTCTGCCAGGGCTGCCCGTTGTCACTGATTCTGTTCATAACTTTTATGGACATAATGTCTCGGTGCAGCCAGGGGGTGGAGGGTTTCCAGTTCAGTGGCCTCAGGATTCATCTCTACTCTTTAAAGATGATGTGGTCCTGTGTGCGTCATTGTGTCGTGATCTTCAGCTCTCACTGGAGCAGTTCATAGCCGAGTGTGAAGCAGCTGGATGAGAACCAGCACCTCCAGATCTGAGACCATGGTCCTCAGTCAGAACAGGGTGGATTGTTCTCTTCAGGTCGAGGGTGAGGTAGACCGAACTATTGAATAAACAGAAGATAGTGGATGGATATATATATATATATATTTATTTAT
>JBBPBX010047230.1:14045-26250 GCA_038048925.1 Garcialebias charrua | reverse complement strand
CTGGACATGTCTCTAGTCCATCACAGAGACACCTGGACATGTCTCTAGTCCATCACAGAGACACCTGGACATGTCTCTAGTCCATCACAGAGACACCTGGACAGGTCTCCAGTCCATCACAGAGACACCTGGACAGTCTCTAGTCCATCACAGAGACACCTGGACATGTCTCTAGTCCATCACAGAGACACCTGGACAGGTATCCAGTCCATCACAGAGACACATGGACAGGTCTCTAGTCCATCACAGAGACACCTGGACATGTCTCTAGTCCATCACAGAGACACCTGGACAGGTATCCAGTCCATCACAGAGACACCTGGACATGTCTCTAGTCCATCACAGAGACACCTGGACAGGTATCCAGTCCATCACAGAGACACCTGGACAGGTCTCTAGTCCATCACAGAGACACCTGGACAGGTCTCCAGTCCATCACAGAGACACCTGGACAGGTCTCCAGTCCATCACAGAGACACCTGGACAGGTCTCCAGTCCATCACAGAGACACCTGGACAGGTCTCCAGTCCATCACAGAGACACCTGGACAGGTCTCCAGTCCATCACAGAGACACCTGGACAGGTCTCCAGTCCATCACAGAGACACCTGGACAGGTCTCCAGTCCATCACAGAGACACCTGGACAGGTCTCCAGTCCATCACAGAGACACCTGGACAGGTCTCCAGTCCATCACAGAGACACCTGGACAGGTCTCCAGTCCATCACAGAGACACCTGGACAGGTCTCCAGTCCATCACAGAGACACCTGGACAGGTCTCCAGTCCATCACAGAGACACCTGGACAGGTCTCCAGTCCATCACAGAGACACCTGGACAGGTCTCCAGTCCATCACAGAGACACCTGGACAGGTCTCCAGTCCATCACAGAGACACCTGGACAGGTCTCCAGTCCATCACAGAGACACCTGGACAGGTCTCCAGTCCATCACAGAGACACCTGGACAGGTCTCCAGTCCATCACAGAGACACCTGGACAGGTCTCCAGTCCATCACAGAGACACCTGGACAGGTCTCCAGTCCATCACAGAGACACCTGGACAGGTCTCCAGTCCATCACAGAGACACCTGGACAGGTCTCCAGTCCATCACAGAGACACCTGGACAGGTCTCCAGTCCATCACAGAGACACCTGGACAGGTCTCCAGTCCATCACAGAGACACCTGGACAGGTCTCCAGTCCATCACAGAGACACCTGGACAGGTCTCCAGTCCATCACAGAGACACCTGGACAGGTCTCCAGTCCATCACAGAGACACCTGGACAGGTCTCCAGTCCATCACAGAGACACCTGGACAGGTCTCCAGTCCATCACAGAGACACCTGGACAGGTCTCCAGTCCATCACAGAGACACCTGGACAGGTCTCCAGTCCATCACAGAGACACCTGGACATGTCTCCAGTCCATCACAGAGACACCTGGACAGGTCTCCAGTCCATCACAGAGACACCTGGACAGGTCTCCAGTCCATCACAGAGACACCTGGACAGTCTCCAGTCCATCACAGAGACACCTGGACATGTCTCCAGTCCATCACAGAGACACCTGGACATGTCTCCAGTCCATCACAGAGACACCTGGACATGTCTCCAGTCCATCACAGAGACACCTGGACAGGTCTCCAGTCCATCACAGAGACACCTGGACAGGTCTCCAGTCCATCACAGAGACACCTGGACAGTCTCCAGTCCATCACAGAGACACCTGGACATGTCTCCAGTCCATCACAGAGACACCTGGACAGTCTCCAGTCCATCACAGAGACACCTGGACAGGTCTCCAGTCCATCACAGAGACACATGGACATGTCTCCAGTCCATCACAGAGACACATGGACAGGTCTCCAGTCCATCACAGAGACACATGGACAGTCTCCAGTCCATCACAGAGACACCTGGACATGTCTCCAGTCCATCACAGAGACACATGGACATGTCTCTAGTCCATCACAGAGACACATGGACATGTCTCTAGTCCATCACAGAGACACATGGACATGTCTCTAGTCCATCACAGAGACACATGGACATGTCTCTAGTCCATCACAGAGACACATGGACATGTCTCTAGTCCATCACAGAGACACATGGACATGTCTCTAGTCCATCACAGAGACACATGGACATGTCTCTAGTCCATCACAGAGACACATGGACATGTCTCTAGTCCATCACAGAGACACATGGACATGTCTCTAGTCCATCACAGAGACACATGGACAGGTCTCTAGTCCATCACAGAGACACATGGACATGTCTCTAGTCCATCACAGAGACACATGGACATGTCTCTAGTCCATCACAGAGACACCTGGACAGGTCTCTAGTCCATCACAGAGACACCTGGACAGGTCTCCAGTCCATCACAGAGACACCTGGACATGTCTCTAGTCCATCACAGAGACACCTGGACATGTCTCTAGTCCATCACAGAGACACCTGGACAGGTCTCCAGTCCATCACAGAGACACCTGGACAGGTCTCCAGTCCATCACAGAGACACCTGGACAGGTCTCCAGTCCATCACAGAGACACCTGGACAGGTCTCCAGTCCATCACAGAGACACCTGGACAGGTCTCCAGTCCATCACAGAGACACCTGGACAGGTCTCCAGTCCATCACAGAGACACCTGGACAGGTCTCCAGTCCATCACAGAGACACCTGGACAGGTCTCCAGTCCATCACAGAGACACCTGGACAGGTCTCCAGTCCATCACAGAGACACCTGGACAGGTCTCCAGTCCATCACAGAGACACCTGGACAGGTCTCCAGTCCATCACAGAGACACCTGGACAGGTCTCCAGTCCATCACAGAGACACCTGGACAGGTCTCCAGTCCATCACAGAGACACCTGGACAGGTCTCCAGTCCATCACAGAGACACCTGGACAGGTCTCCAGTCCATCACAGAGACACCTGGACAGGTCTCCAGTCCATCACAGAGACACCTGGACAGGTCTCCAGTCCATCACAGAGACACCTGGACAGGTCTCCAGTCCATCACAGAGACACCTGGACAGGTCTCCAGTCCATCACAGAGACACCTGGACAGGTCTCCAGTCCATCACAGAGACACCTGGACAGGTCTCCAGTCCATCACAGAGACACCTGGACAGGTCTCCAGTCCATCACAGAGACACCTGGACAGGTCTCCAGTCCATCACAGAGACACCTGGACAGGTCTCCAGTCCATCACAGAGACACCTGGACAGGTCTCCAGTCCATCACAGAGACACCTGGACAGGTCTCCAGTCCATCACAGAGACACCTGGACAGGTCTCCAGTCCATCACAGAGACACCTGGACAGGTCTCCAGTCCATCACAGAGACACCTGGACAGGTCTCTAGTCCATCACAGAGACACCTGGACAGGTCTCTAGTCCATCACAGAGACACCTGGACAGGTCTCTAGTCCATCACAGAGACACCTGGACAGGTCTCTAGTCCATCACAGAGACACCTGGACAGGTCTCTAGTCCATCACAGAGACACCTGGACAGGTCTCTAGTCCATCACAGAGACACCTGGACAGGTCTCTAGTCCATCACAGAGACACCTGGACAGGTCTAGTCCATCACAGAGACACCTGGACAGGTCTCTAGTCCATCACAGAGACACCTGGACAGGTCTCCAGTCCATCACAGAGACACCTGGACAGGTCTCCAGTCCATCACAGAGACACATGGACATGTCTCTAGTCCATCACAGAGACACATGGACATGTCTCTAGTCCATCACAGAGACACATGGACATGTCTCTAGTCCATCACAGAGACACATGGACAGGTCTCTAGTCCATCACAGAGACACATGGACATGTCTCTAGTCCATTACAGAGACACATGGACATGTCTCTAGTCCATCACAGAGACACATGGACATGTCTCTAGTCCATCACAGAGACACATGGACATGTCTCTAGTCCATCACAGAGACACATGGACATGTCTCTAGTCCATCACAGAGACACATGGACAGGTCTCTAGTCCATCACAGAGACACATGGACAGGTCTCTAGTCCATCACAGAGACACATGGACATGTCTCTAGTCCATCACAGAGACACATGGACATGTCTCTAGTCCATCACAGAGACACATGGACATGTCTCTAGTCCATCACAGAGACACCTGGACAGGTCTCCAGTCCATCACAGAGACACCTGGACAGGTCTCCAGTCCATCACAGAGACACCTGGACAGGTCTCCAGTCCATCACAGAGACACCTGGACAGGTCTCCAGTCCATCACAGAGACACCTGGACAGGTCTCCAGTCCATCACAGAGACACATGGACAGGTCTCCAGTCCATCACAGAGACACATGGACATGTCTCCAGTCCATCACAGAGACACATGGACAGGTCTCCAGTCCATCACAGAGACACATGGACAGGTCTCCAGTCCATCACAGAGACACCTGGACAGGTCTCCAGTCCATCACAGAGACACCTGGACATGTCTCTAGTCCATCACAGAGACACATGGACATGTCTCTAGTCCATCACAGAGACACATGGACATGTCTCTAGTCCATCACAGAGACACATGGACATGTCTCTAGTCCATCACAGAGACACATGGACATGTCTCTAGTCCATCACAGAGACACATGGACATGTCTCTAGTCCATCACAGAGACACATGGACATGTCTCTAGTCCATCACAGAGACACATGGACATGTCTCTAGTCCATCACAGAGACACATGGACATGTCTCTAGTCCATCACAGAGACACATGGACAGGTCTCTAGTCCATCACAGAGACACATGGACATGTCTCTAGTCCATCACAGAGACACATGGACATGTCTCTAGTCCATCACAGAGACACCTGGACAGGTCTCCAGTCCATCACAGAGACACCTGGACAGGTCTCCAGTCCATCACAGAGACACCTGGACATGTCTCTAGTCCATCACAGAGACACCTGGACATGTCTCTAGTCCATCACAGAGACACCTGGACAGGTCTCCAGTCCATCACAGAGACACCTGGACAGGTCTCCAGTCCATCACAGAGACACCTGGACAGGTCTCCAGTCCATCACAGAGACACCTGGACAGGTCTCCAGTCCATCACAGAGACACCTGGACAGGTCTCCAGTCCATCACAGAGACACCTGGACAGGTCTCCAGTCCATCACAGAGACACCTGGACAGGTCTCCAGTCCATCACAGAGACACCTGGACAGGTCTCCAGTCCATCACAGAGACACCTGGACAGGTCTCCAGTCCATCACAGAGACACCTGGACAGGTCTCCAGTCCATCACAGAGACACCTGGACAGGTCTCCAGTCCATCACAGAGACACCTGGACAGGTCTCCAGTCCATCACAGAGACACCTGGACAGGTCTCCAGTCCATCACAGAGACACCTGGACAGGTCTCCAGTCCATCACAGAGACACCTGGACAGGTCTCCAGTCCATCACAGAGACACCTGGACAGGTCTCCAGTCCATCACAGAGACACCTGGACAGGTCTCCAGTCCATCACAGAGACACCTGGACAGGTCTCCAGTCCATCACAGAGACACCTGGACAGGTCTCCAGTCCATCACAGAGACACCTGGACAGGTCTCCAGTCCATCACAGAGACACCTGGACAGGTCTCCAGTCCATCACAGAGACACCTGGACAGGTCTCCAGTCCATCACAGAGACACCTGGACAGGTCTCCAGTCCATCACAGAGACACCTGGACAGGTCTCCAGTCCATCACAGAGACACCTGGACAGGTCTCCAGTCCATCACAGAGACACCTGGACAGGTCTCCAGTCCATCACAGAGACACCTGGACAGGTCTCCAGTCCATCACAGAGACACCTGGACAGGTCTCCAGTCCATCACAGAGACACCTGGACAGGTCTCTAGTCCATCACAGAGACACCTGGACAGGTCTCTAGTCCATCACAGAGACACCTGGACAGGTCTCTAGTCCATCACAGAGACACCTGGACAGGTCTCCAGTCCATCACAGAGACACCTGGACAGGTCTCTAGTCCATCACAGAGACACCTGGACAGGTCTCCAGTCCATCACAGAGACACCTGGACAGGTCTCCAGTCCATCACAGAGACACCTGGACAGGTCTCCAGTCCATCACAGAGACACCTGGACAGGTCTCTAGTCCATCACAGAGACACCTGGACAGGTCTCCAGTCCATCACAGAGACACCTGGACAGGTCTCCAGTCCATCACAGAGACACATGGACATGTGTCTAGTCCATCACAGAGACACATGGACATGTCTCTAGTCCATCACAGAGACACATGGACATGTCTCTAGTCCATCACAGAGACACATGGACAGGTCTCTAGTCCATCACAGAGACACATGGACATGTCTCTAGTCCATCACAGAGACACATGGACATGTCTCTAGTCCATCACAGAGACACATGGACATGTCTCTAGTCCATCACAGAGACACATGGACATGTCTCTAGTCCATCACAGAGACACATGGACATGTCTCTAGTCCATCACAGAGACACATGGACAGGTCTCTAGTCCATCACAGAGACACATGGACATGTCTCTAGTCCATCACAGAGACACATGGACATGTCTCTAGTCCATCACAGAGACACATGGACATGTCTCTAGTCCATCACAGAGACACATGGACATGTCTCTAGTCCATCACAGAGACACATGGACATGTCTCTAGTCCATCACAGAGACACATGGACATGTCTCTAGTCCATCACAGAGACACATGGACAGTGTCTCTAGTCCATCACAGAGACACATGGACATGTCTCTAGTCCATCACAGAGACACATGGACATGTCTCTAGTCCATCACAGAGACACATGGACATGTCTCTAGTCCATCACAGAGACACATGGACATGTCTCTAGTCCATCACAGAGACACATGGACATGTCTCTAGTCCATCACAGAGACACATGGACATGTCTCTAGTCCATCACAGAGACACATGGACATGTCTCTAGTCCATCACAGAGACACATGGACATGTCTCTAGTCCATCACAGAGACACATGGACATGTCTCTAGTCCATCACAGAGACACATGGACATGTCTCTAGTCCATCACAGAGACACATGGACATGTCTCTAGTCCATCACAGAGACACATGGACAGGTCTCTAGTCCATCACAGAGACACATGGACATGTCTCTAGTCCATCACAGAGACACATGGACATGTCTCTAGTCCATCACAGAGACACCTGGACAGGTCTCCAGTCCATCACAGAGACACCTGGACAGGTCTCCAGTCCATCACAGAGACACCTGGACATGTCTCTAGTCCATCACAGAGACACCTGGACATGTCTCTAGTCCATCACAGAGACACCTGGACAGGTCTCCAGTCCATCACAGAGACACCTGGACAGGTCTCCAGTCCATCACAGAGACACCTGGACAGGTCTCCAGTCCATCACAGAGACACCTGGACAGGTCTCCAGTCCATCACAGAGACACCTGGACAGGTCTCCAGTCCATCACAGAGACACCTGGACAGGTCTCCAGTCCATCACAGAGACACCTGGACAGGTCTCCAGTCCATCACAGAGACACCTGGACAGGTCTCCAGTCCATCACAGAGACACCTGGACAGGTCTCCAGTCCATCACAGAGACACCTGGACAGGTCTCCAGTCCATCACAGAGACACCTGGACAGGTCTCCAGTCCATCACAGAGACACCTGGACAGGTCTCCAGTCCATCACAGAGACACCTGGACAGGTCTCCAGTCCATCACAGAGACACCTGGACAGGTCTCCAGTCCATCACAGAGACACCTGGACAGGTCTCCAGTCCATCACAGAGACACCTGGACAGGTCTCCAGTCCATCACAGAGACACCTGGACAGGTCTCCAGTCCATCACAGAGACACCTGGACAGGTCTCCAGTCCATCACAGAGACACCTGGACAGGTCTCCAGTCCATCACAGAGACACCTGGACAGGTCTCCAGTCCATCACAGAGACACCTGGACAGGTCTCCAGTCCATCACAGAGACACCTGGACAGGTCTCCAGTCCATCACAGAGACACCTGGACAGGTCTCCAGTCCATCACAGAGACACCTGGACAGGTCTCCAGTCCATCACAGAGACACCTGGACAGGTCTCCAGTCCATCACAGAGACACCTGGACAGGTCTCCAGTCCATCACAGAGACACCTGGACAGGTCTCCAGTCCATCACAGAGACACCTGGACAGGTCTCCAGTCCATCACAGAGACACCTGGACAGGTCTCCAGTCCATCACAGAGACACCTGGACAGGTCTCCAGTCCATCACAGAGACACCTGGACAGGTCTCCAGTCCATCACAGAGACACCTGGACAGGTCTCCAGTCCATCACAGAGACACCTGGACATGTCTCTAGTCCATCACAGAGACACATGGACAGGTCTCTAGTCCATCACAGAGACACATGGACAGGTCTCTAGTCCATCACAGAGACACCTGGACATGTCTCTAGTCCATCACAGAGACACATGGACAGGTCTCTAGTCCATCACAGAGACACATGGACAGGTCTCTAGTCCATCACAGAGACACCTGGACAGGTCTCTAGTCCATCACAGAGACACCTGGACATGTCTCTAGTCCATCACAGAGACACATGGACAGGTCTCTAGTCCATCACAGAGACACCTGGACAGGTCTCCAGTCCATCACAGAGACACATGGACATGTCTCTAGTCCATCACAGAGACACATGGACATGTCTCTAGTCCATCACAGAGACACATGGACATGTCTCTAGTCCATCACAGAGACACATGGACAGGTCTCTAGTCCATCACAGAGACACATGGACATGTCTCTAGTCCATCACAGAGACACATGGACAGGTCTCTAGTCCATCACAGAGACACATGGACAGGTCTCTAGTCCATCACAGAGACACATGGACATGTCTCTAGTCCATCACAGAGACACATGGACATGTCTCTAGTCCATCACAGAGACACATGGACATGTCTCTAGTCCATCACAGAGACACATGGACATGTCTCTAGTCCATCACAGAGACACATGGACATGTCTCTAGTCCATCACAGAGACACATGGACATGTCTCTAGTCCATCACAGAGACACATGGACATGTCTCTAGTCCATCACAGAGACACATGGACATGTCTCTAGTCCATCACAGAGACACATGGACATGTCTCTAGTCCATCACAGAGACACATGGACATGTCTCTAGTCCATCACAGAGACACATGGACATGTCTCTAGTCCATCACAGAGACACATGGACATGTCTCTAGTCCATCACAGAGACACATGGACATGTCTCTAGTCCATCACAGAGACACATGGACATGTCTCTAGTCCATCACAGAGACACATGGACATGTCTCTAGTCCATCACAGAGACACATGGACATGTCTCTAGTCCATCACAGAGACACATGGACAGTCTCTAGTCCATCACAGAGACACATGGACATGTCTCTAGTCCATCACAGAGACACATGGACATGTCTCTAGTCCATCACAGAGACACATGGACAGGTCTCTAGTCCATCACAGAGACACATGGACATGTCTCTAGTCCATCACAGAGACACATGGACAGGTCTCTAGTCCATCACAGAGACACATGGACATGTCTCTAGTCCATCACAGAGACACATGGACATGTCTCTAGTCCATCACAGAGACACATGGACAGGTCTCTAGTCCATCACAGAGACACATGGACATGTCTCTAGTCCATCACAGAGACACATGGACATGTCTCTAGTCCATCACAGAGACACATGGACATGTCTCTAGTCCATCACAGAGACACATGGACATGTCTCTAGTCCATCACAGAGACACATGGACATGTCTCTAGTCCATCACAGAGACACATGGACAGGTCTCTAGTCCATCACAGAGACACATGGACATGTCTCTAGTCCATCACAGAGACACATGGACATGTCTCTAGTCCATCACAGAGACACATGGACAGGTCTCTAGTCCATCACAGAGACACATGGACATGTCTCTAGTCCATCACAGAGACACATGGACATGTCTCTAGTCCATCACAGAGACACATGGACATGTCTCTAGTCCATCACAGAGACACATGGACATGTCTCTAGTCCATCACAGAGACACATGGACATGTCTCTAGTCCATCACAGAGACACATGGACATGTCTCTAGTCCATCACAGAGACACCTGGACAGGTCTCTAGTCCATCACAGAGACACCTGGACAGGTCTCTAGTCCATCACAGAGACACCTGGACAGGTCTCTAGTCCATCACAGAGACACCTGGACAGGTCTCCAGTCCATCACAGAGACACCTGGACAGGTCTCTAGTCCATCACAGAGACACCTGGACAGGTCTCTAGTCCATCACAGAGACACCTGGACAGGTCTCTAGTCCATCACAGAGACACCTGGACAGGTCTCCAGTCCATCACAGAGACACCTGGACAGGTCTCTAGTCCATCACAGAGACACCTGGACAGGTCTCTCAGTCCATCACAGAGACACCTGGACAGGTCTCTAGTCCATCACAGAGACACCTGGACAGGTCTCAGTCCATCACAGAGACACCTGGACAGGTCTCCAGTCCATCACAGAGACACCTGGACAGGTCTCCAGTCCATCATTATTGTCTGCTGCCGAGCAAGAAAGGGGAATACTGTTTGTCTGTAAGCAAATATGTAATGAACGACTGGACGGACTTAATGAAACCCTCATAAGGTATCGATGTACATCTGCAGCTGATACAGTGTTTGAGTCAACCCAAATCAAGATGGCCATCACAGCTAATTGACCGTCCGCCAGTTTCACAGATGAGCTAAAATTTGCACAAAAGATCATTTACAAGTTAAATCATTTCATAAAATGTCATTAGTTGACTTCAAGGAATGCTATGCCTTTTATTGTTTTGTATAATGCTTGTAAGTTTACACATACAGACAATAAAGCTAAATAAACTAGAGAAATTGCATTTCCTGCGAAAATTCATGTGTGAATGCCATTTGTTAAAGAATTAGCAAAAAACAGCTGAATATCATCTAAAATTGCAGAAATAAGCTTAAATTAGCAATAGAAAGAGCATAACTGTGAATAATCTGAAATATCTGAAACAATCTGAAATCTGAAATAAGCAAAAAAAAGTGGAAATTATCTGAAAAAGCTCAAGATAGCATAAACAGCTGCATATTATCTAAAATAGCAGAAATAAGCTTAAATTGCAGAAGGAATCAGAAAGAGCATAATTGTGAATAATCTGAAATCAGAAACAATCTGAAATAAGCAAAAAAAAAGTGGAAATTATCTTAAAAAAGCTTAAGATAGCAAAACCAGCTGAATATTATCTAAACATAGCAGAAAGAAGCTTAAATGTCTTAGAAATTAGTAGAGAGAGTACAGTTTTGCAGAATTAGGCTGGAAAAGTTGAATTGAGTGCAAATAATGTGGAATTGGTTGAAACAAGCCTAAATTAGCATAAAAACAGCTTAATAGTAGCTAAAGTAGCAGAAGAAGCTGAAACCAGCAGAAATTAGCACAAAGCAGTATAATCTGAAATATCTGAAACAATCTGACATTGCAAAAAATCTGAAATAAGCAGAAATAAGCAAAATAAAGTTAAAATTATCTGAAAAAGCTGAAATTGGTCAAAAACAGGTGAACAATAGCTAAAACAAGCCGAAATAATCTTAAATTACCAGAAGGAAGCGGGTAGAGATTGTTTTGCTGAATTAGGCTGAAAAAAGTTGGATTGATAAAAAAAAGTGGAAATAGCTGAAAAAGCTGAAATTACAACAGCTAAATAGTAGCTGAAATAGCAGAAATATCTGAATCTTCCAAAAATTAGCTGAAAGGAGCATAATGATCTGAAAGTAGCAGAAATACTTCAGTAGAAGTACAAAAATGTTGAAGTAAGCTGAATAAAGCTGAAAAGAGCACAAAGCAGTTGAAGAAACAGCTGAAAGTAGCTGAAATATTTTTACAAATTTTACAAGGAAGCTGAAGGAAGCTGAGCTGGTCCAAAATATGAAAGGAGCAGTAAAAGATTGTCAAGAGATATCAAGGATGAAAAATAAGCTCCATTCATTTTCAATGGGATAAAATGGCAGAAATGGCTAAATATTTCAAAAAGCTAAAGTTGCACCAATACCAAAAGTCATAGCTACATTGAACGAGCGGAACGTTTTGATATATGAA
>JBBPBX010047229.1:0-26251 GCA_038048925.1 Garcialebias charrua | reverse complement strand
TTTTTTTGTGTGGAAAATATAAGATCATTTTGACTTTTATGGCAGCAATATATTACATATTTATTTATCCAGAATCTGTAATAACTCTTGAATGAAACCAGGATGAAGAGCTACGACAACACAATTTCCCTTTGTGATTAATAACCTTTATTTTAATTGAATTGAATTGAATTGAACTGGGGCTATATCTGACAAATTAATTTTTTTAATCAATAGCTGCAAAGATGCATCAGCTTAATTTAAACTCTCTCGCAATTCTAGAATCTAAGATAGTCTTAATACACCATCCATCATCTTTAAAACATCAGAAGGTGAAAAGATAGTAACATGGTTTTGTGTAGCCTGGTTTAAACCAGACCCTTGTCCTTCACTTCGCTTTGGACTAGGGTCTGGCATCTCTGCCATAGAAAACGATTTCTCCTGGAGATTTTTGAATGGACCAATCAGAGAACAGGAGGCAGAGTTTTGTTAGTTTAGCCTGGCGAGGTCCAGGCTATCAGATAAATTGCTCAGAAACCACTCGGTGGATATTTTTTCTGCCACCAGTGTGTAATTATATGTCTTTAATTTACTGACTGTTGGCCTAGATGAAACATTTGAGATAAAATTCGATTTTTTATCATTTATTTTCGTAGCGCACCCGAGGCTGTTTGGAAAATATCAAACCGAAACTATTTAATATCCAGCAGATTTGACCATTTCGTGAATTGATTTAGGAACTGTTAAGCTCAGGAACACTTCTGATATAACGTCAGCGGTGAAATATATTTTTTCTCAGCAGAGAAATAATAGTGCGCTATGGCTACGTAGGCTGTTCTAAAATTGCTGGTTAGGAGTTCATGAGCTGCTAACGTGGGATATGTAGGCATCATAAGGATATTAGCCCATTCTCCCTTTGTTGCTTTGACTGTTAGTCCCACTGTCTCTTTCAACCCATCTGCCCATTCTTCTGGGATCTCGTATCCAACTTGTCCGACCTCAGGAATGTAAGTACTGCGTCCCTCTCTTGTCTTTATTGGGCCCCATGTTATATCCCTGGCTACTTTTTCTGATGCCCTGCGTGGATTTATCAAGGCTACTGTCTTCTTTTGGCCTTTTCTGGTCCCCATTCTCAGCTGTATTGTCGGGAGGTGAGTTTGATCTACGGAATATAGGCTCTCACTGTCTTCGTCTTCAGACGTCACTGGATCTATGGTTTCGCCTGGCTCGTTATTATGATTCTGTTCCTTGTCATCTTCTTCATCTTCATTCAAGGTCTGCGCTAGTGGGACCAATTTGTGCCCAGGACTTCCTTTTTGGGTTCGGGCCTCACTCTTTCCCTTGCCTCCTGTCTGGGTTTTTATTGCTTTCCCTATGGGTGAGTTTAAGGGTACTTTTGTTTTTTGTTCTGTCTCTATCACCTTGTTTTCCATTTTTCTTCCCTCCTTTGAGGTTGAAGGTATCTCTTTGTCATTTGTTTTAGGGTGCCGTGGGTTTTGTTCAGGTGTTTCCCCAGCTGAGGTTATCGAGTACACTAGTCGCGCCTTGCGGTCTTCCTCTAGTTTCTCCGGGATTACTATAACTATTTCTTTCAACATGGTTTCACGAGGCATACGAGTTACCATATAATTTGCGGTATTAATTGCGACTCGTTCAGCTATTTCCCATTGAAGGTTGTCTGATCTTAACCCTTCTATGCTCATTGTCACTCTCCTGAAGTTATAAGCGATCGCTTGAGCTAGCCCTTTTTCTAGAGCTTCTATCATATCCCTCATGTATCTGTCATTATCCTTTGCCTCCTTGTAACTTTGGATTGGGACATGTATTATGGCGTAATACGGGAGATACCCTGCTCTTGTCATGCTTACCCTTGCTGTCGTATATGATGCTAATGCGGTCAACTGATTCACCTCTTTTTGGTAATCGGGACCGGCTGCAGTCTTCAGGGCCTTTTTAAAGTTTCCGTTGTGTATTCGGTACATGTTGTCTGTGAATATTAGTAACCCGTCTCCCTCTATAACCCAGGGAATTCCTATTAGGCTATACACCCTAGCATCACCTACTTGTTTTAGGACCCGAGCTCCTTCAGGCAATGGTTTTAAAGCTTTCGGGGCTTGGGGTTCGTTTCTTGGTTTCCTAGGGCCTTGATCCCCACTCTTTGGTTTTGGTGGGTCTTTTTCCACTATCTCTCCCTTTTCTTGACCAGGTTCTGCGTTTAACTCAAGATGGTTTTGTTTATTCCTGCGCTTCCCGGTGGTTGGTTCGGAGGTGCCTGCAAGGTTTTCTGCTATATTTTCAGATTTTCCTGGTAGGTTCTTTGTCCTAAGGGAGAATTGTGTTTCACACTTTTCTACAAATCTGTCTGCCAAGATATCTATGAACTCTGCCATGGCGTCATCTTCACCTATTTCCGTTTTGAGTCGGCTTTTACCTGACTTTGAGCTTGTTCCGTCATCCATACCTGACTCTCTTTTTCGCATCTCTCCCTGCTCTGGGCTTGTGTCTGAGGCAAATCCTGTAGGTATCCTATATGAACTTGGGTTCGATGTTATTCCCCCTGGACCTGGGGTGTGGTGGTTAACTGGTTTATAACCAGGTTTTTTCAGCTTGGCCTGATGCGTTCCTCCTTCAAGGTTTTCTACTTCATCCTGGCCGGATTCTTCACCTGACTCTTCTTGGGAGCTCACTGCAGTGTCCTGTCCATTACTTCCTCCGTACCACATTTGCCGATATTGCCTTAATTTAGCTATTTCTCCTTTGCATGAACCACTCATCTGGAGTGCTTTGGTCTTAGAGCCAATCGTGTGTACATATAACCCGGTCTCTTTGGCTACCCTGGCTATTATTGGGTCATACTCGACTGATGGGCTCATTATAGTAATTATGGCTCCACGTCTCTTTTCGATCTGCTCTATCCACCATTGTAGCCATGTTTTAATTTCCGTTCTTGTTGTTATCTTTTCCGGGTCTTTTAATACTATCATTTGGAGGTTGTTTCTTTTTATTGGGCCATAGAATTCTTCGTTTTTGTCCATAACCTCGAGTAGAGTCGTCCGCAGGGCTACTTCCTTCACACCTGGGTGATTTTCTTTGAACATTTTCTGAACGACCGGGTCCCAATTTCTGTAACCCTTACCATATGGGATGACTAGAAAGGTCTGCTCCTCTGGTACTCCCCTATCTGGTTTAGGGTCAGTCGTTTGCTTGCCTTTTTCATCACCCTCGTCGTCTGATTCCCTAGGAGATTCCGTTACTGAGGCTTGCTCAATTGGGTTAGGTCTTTCTCTTTTTACTTGTCTATATTCGTGCATTTTGGCTATTTCTGGCTTACACTCTTCAAATTTTCCGGTTGCTCTGACCTCTGTATACATTTTTGTTGTGGTACATGCTATTCCAGATTCTCTAGCTACCATCTTTACTAGTGAGTCGTATTCTTTTGAGGGGCTGTGTAACGTCATTAAGTTTTCGCTTCCAGGAGCTGCTAGCCGTTCATTCCACCAATGCAACCATTTGGTGATCTCGGGTTTATGTTGCGGGACCCCTGGGTCCTTCAATACCACTACCTGATAACCTTCTATCAGAGTTGGGCAATTCCAGATGCCTTTCGTCATTTCCTCAGCTAGGTTGTTTGCTAGCAGCTCATCACTCACTGTTACATAATTTTTCTTTATTCTTGCTTGAAGATTAAGACCCCAGGTAAGGAACCCTTTGCCGTATAAGATTATTTCCATTTTTATTTCATTGTCTAGCTCATCTACTGGTTCTTCCCTGTACTCGGCTCCCTGTGGGACGTTCGGATCTGTTATGTGTTGATCTTTCCCAGCTAATGGTGTTACTAGCTGGTATGCAGGTTCTTCATTGGACTCGGGCGTTGAGTTTCCCTGATCGTCAGGTGAGGATTGGTCCTCTAGTTCTTGTGTTACTGCACTTGCGGCCATTTTTTCGTTTTGTCGTCTCGAGTTTGTCTATTTTCAAAGTCTCCTGACTTTCTGTCCCTGTACCTGGGATGAAAACAGACTTGCTGCTAATTTTACTCCAGATCTGTGGTCAGCAGACCTTAGTAAACCCTTTCTA
Organism: Garcialebias charrua; assembly: GCA_038048925.1. Lineage (NCBI taxonomy): Eukaryota > Metazoa > Chordata > Actinopteri > Cyprinodontiformes > Rivulidae > Garcialebias > Garcialebias charrua. The sequence goes on along the minus strand of JBBPBX010047229.1, from coordinate 22,198 downwards.
CCCTACCCACTGCTGTGGAGTTAAGGGGCACTTGACTGATAGCTTAGACCAGTCGTCTACAACTTCCCTATTCTTAGAGGAGTCGTTCTTCTGGCGCTTGTCAATCCCTTGGCGCACGCCGTTGTCTTCGTGGGGTCCTTATTTTATTAAGAAAGTCCCATCTGGGGTGCCATGTCTTGCTCTGTGGGTCAGTAAGCTAGCCACGTGGATCGCAACAGGTTCTTACTGAAGCCTACCTTCCAAGAGGGTCTCTCGAACTAGTCCCTAAGTCTGGGTATTACCTGTGACTGCTGGGATCAGCTCCGACTTAAGGCTTATTGATGAGAGAATTCAACTGGACGTTCACCACCTTCATCTAATAGTCTCTGCCCTGTTCTCACTTTACTCGTCTTTCCACCTTAGCTGCCGGGGACTGGAGAGGTTGGAGTAAAGAACTATTATTAAACGGCGGCTTCTCTCCGGTGAGCTTTGTAATTGTTAAAAGGTCCAGTAAATTTTAGAATCCAGAATGTTGGATCCTAGGGCGATGTTTTATATTAATCTCACTGTGCTAATGATTAACCTTTTAAAACCTCCTATTTATGATGTTATTCTTTTGAACCAAGCTTTTAGGAATCCAGAACAAAATGTATTAAACGGAGACGAGAGTTTTACGTTTTGCTCTGCTCTTTAATTTGAGTGAATTTGCATAGGAACAGCGTTATAACATAGCGATACAAAATATAAACTTGAGTACATGAAAGTATTTGGATATAAGGAACAATAAACTGGATAGACTCTTAATCTTGATGAGGGATAATCTTCTTAGGAAAGGGGTTCTTGGATAGTTGTCCCCCCTCAGGTCCCTTTGGGGTGGACAAGTGGTTTTCCTTCTTCTTTGTCTTCTTGGTCTTCTTTATCTTCTTGTTCCTTCTTTCTGGATCTACCCAACCCTCGCTATCCTTGATCTAAATCCTCATCCAGTAATAGTATTTGTCCTTAAACTCAAGCAACCACCTGCAGCTTCGAGCCAGTAGATAAGAGAAGCTAATTGGGTTTTTATCAGCTATTTTATCTGCTGTTAATCTAATTTGAATTAAGTTCTCGGATAAGGCGGGATTAGAGAAGCGTCTCATTGCATAACTTTTGTTCAGGAACTCTGGAGTTCCATAAGTAAAATGCTAAGAGCAATCTCCTCACCTTCGTAGGTAAGGCTCGCTTCCGCGTGCCGTCAGCTGGTCAGAACAGAGGGATCAGGTATCAGATCCGGGCTGAGTTCTGGAGGGAAATGCTCTCTCAATCCCTTCGGCAGAAGGGAAAGAGTCGGGATCTCCCCCACGGATCACTGGCACCCTCAAGGATCAGCCGGGCAGCTTGTCAGTCGCCTTCTTCTCCGAGGTCAGTCATCAGCATCTGGATACTTCGACTTCAGGACGAACTTCAGCCCTCAACTGCCAAATTCAGGACTTTTTATACACTTCAGTCCCCCCTCCAGTAGGGAGGGGGGAGAGAAACCTTGTTCTCATTGGTCACTTTTAGTGCGTGTTCAGGCAGGACTGATGAAGTCCTAGCTGTGAGTTATCTCTCTTTATTATTTCCTTATTTGGTAATAAAACCTTACTGCTCGAAGCTTCTGGCCTGTTGCTAAGCAGAGGACGAACACTTTACCACAGATTGTTTACACCCTTGTTCCAGTTCCTCATTTAAAAGTCACATCAAATTCATCATACATTTGTTAGACTCAAAGTACATTTAACCACATGATTCAATTATTAAAAAAGGATCATTACAAAACAAGTTTAACAACCCCTTATTCATTGTATGTTTATCAAAGGATCACATGATTATATTTTTATTCAAAGTAGAAAACATCTCTTCTTTCTCCCCGTCTCTGCTGTTATGACATGCTCTGTGTTTGCTCCTTTTTCTGATGGTAGCAATAAACTCTCCGTTCCCATGGGACATATCTGAGTTACCATGGGATCTTTATCTGAGATGAACCTAAATCAACCTTAGATATATACTAAATTTTCTTTATTGCAGCCAGCTTCTGGCCAGGTACCTCTTTATGATCCCATAAAAAAGTGGTTGTCTGGACAACACTTCATTCGAGGGAAACCTGGTTCATGTGAATCTGGGCCCCTTCTGCTTCTCATAAGGGCTGGATCCAATTATTAAAATCAAGGTTGATCGACAACAGGGTCCCAGTTACATCCAACAACAAAATGTGAGAGAAAAACAGTAATAACATCTAGAATTAACTAAGAAAAACACCAACTAGAAATACACTAAGCCCTAATGTAATAGAAAAACATCATTACAAACAGCAGCACGAACATGAGTCTTTATGAGCAGATGGTCACAGATGAACACAGCAACAAGAAAACAGATCAGCATCAGCATGATGTGATATTTCACAGTGATTATTCTTATTATTTATTTATTCATGAGTCTAACAGCCTCAGGGTAGAAGCTGTTCCTCAGTCTAGTGGTTCTACATTTGATGCTCCTCAACCTCCGTCCTGAGGGGAGTGGGGCAAAGAGTGTGTGTGCTGGGTGAGTGGGGTCTTTCATGATGCAGGTGGCTCTTTTCCTGCATCTGGAGGTGTAAATGTCTGTGATGGTGGGGAGACTGACTCCAACAGACTTCTGTGCAGCCTTCACCACTCTCTGCAGAGCTTTTCTTTCTGCAACTGTGCAGCCTCCATGCCACACGTTGATGCTGGAGCACAGGATGCTCTCCACTGCACACCTGTAGAAGGAGGTGAGGACTGGGCTACTCAGACCAGCTCGTCTCAGCCGTCTGAGGAAGTAGAGTCTCTGATGACCTTTCTTGATCAGGCTGGTGGTGTTGTTGCTCCAGCTGAGGTTATCATTCATGTGTACACCCAAGTACTTGTAGCTGGAGACCACTTCCACCACTGATCCACCTATGTTCAGTGGGGTGTGGTTTGTTTGTTCCTTCTGAAGTCCACAATCATCTCCTTTGTCTTCTTCACATTCATGTGAAGGTTATTCTCTTTGCACCAGCTCTCCAGGTGTTCCACCTCCTGCCTGTAGCTGGACTCATCATTGTTTGTGATGCATCCCACCACCGCTGTATCATCTGCAAACTTTACAATATGACAGCCTGGATGGGTGGCTGCACAATCATATGTGAGCAGAGTGAACAGAAGGGGGCTCAACACACATCCTTGAGGAGAGCCAGTGCTGAGGGCAATGGTGGAGGAGGAGAAGTTGTGGATCCTCACTGACTGTGGTCTGTTTGTTAAAAAGTCTAGTACCCAGTTACAAATGGAGGGGCTTAGTCCAAGTGTGAATAGTTTGTCCATCAGAGTTTGGGGGATCATGGTGTTGAAGGCAGATGTGAAGTCCACAAAGAGCATACGGACGTAGGAGTCTTTCTGATCCAGGTGGGTGAGAGCAGTGTGGACCACGGACGAGATGGCGTCCTCTGTTGATCGGTTCTCACGGTAAGCATACTGATGAGGGTCCTCGTTGATGTTGACGGTTGTTTTGATGTGGGTCATGACCAGTTTTTCGAAGCATTTTGCAACTATCGGGGTGAGGGCCACCGGCCGATAGTCGTTCAGACCAGTCACTGTGGAGCTTTTTGGGACTGGGATGATGGTGGCGGTTTTCAGGCAGGTGGGGACTGTCTCCAGAGCAAGTGAGGTGTTGAAGATGTCAGCCAGCACCTCACAGAGCTGGTTCGCACATTCCTTCAGAACTTTCCCGGGGATGTTGTCCGGTCCAGTTGCTTTATGAGGGTTGATCCTTCTGAGACTACTCCTCACTTCTGTTGTGGTCACGCTGAGATGCTCTTCCTCTGATGATGAGGTGAGTCTGGTGCTAAATGGTCTGTTTGGGTCTTCAAACCGTTTATAAAACTTGTTGAGGGTATCAGGCAGAGATGGGTCTTTGGGTCACTGTTTGCTCCTGCTTTTATAGTCGGTTATGCATTTGATGCCCTTCCACATGCTCCGTGGGTCTTGTGAGGTGAACTGTCTCTCGATCCTCTGTGCATATGTGGCCTTGGCCCTCTTGATGCCAGCAACCAGCTCTTTCCTGGTCTTCCTCAGTTCCTCTGAGTCTCCAGACTTGAAGGCAGTGTTCCTGGCTGCCAGCAGGGTGCAAACCTCTTTGTTTAACCAGGGTTTTGTGTTGGGGTAAGATTTAACATATTTTTTTATGGATACATTTTCAGAGCATGTGCTAATATAACCCAGAACTGAGGAAGCATAAAGTTCCAGATCCACAGAGCTCCCATCAGTAGCTGCCTCCCTGAAGACAGACCTATCAGTTTTTTCAAAGCAGTCTCTCAGCATGGGGGAGCTATCCTGGAGCCAAATTTTTACTTCCTTTTGTTCTGGTTTACAACGTCTTAGTGGGGGGAGTTGTGCTAGGACCAAGAGGAGTGATAAATGGTCAGAACCCCCGAGCGGTGCGCGTGGCTTTGCTGTGTACGCGCTTACATTTGTGTAGACGTGATCGAGGGTTTTACTCCCTCGTGTTGCTATGGATACGTGTTATTTGAAGGTTGGGAGAGAGTCTTTTAAATTCACGTGGTTGAAGTCACCTAAAACAATGCAAAGCCCCTCTGGATATTTACACTGCAGCGAGTTGAGTAAGTCATGAATTTCTTCAAGGGCGACTTTAGCATTAGCATCTGGGGCGATGTAGATAACAGTGATAAGGATCACTGAATAGTCGCGGGGTAGATAATGAGGGCGACACCGCACTGTGATCAGCTCCATAGCAGCTGTGCAAAGGCTTCTGATAACAGTACAGTTTTTACAGCAATCCGTACTCACGTACACACGGACACCGCCGCCTCGTGTTTTTCCCGTAGTCTCTGTGCAGCGGTCCGCTCTGAAAAAGAGTTTGTCATCCAATTCATACACAGAGTCCGGTGTTTCCTTAGAAATCCACGTTTCCGTGAGGCAAAGCACAGAGCACCTCTTTATTTCCTCCGACGTTGTCACTCTCCGATGAAGCAAATCCATTTTGTTGTCCAGCGAGCAGACGTTAGCCAGAAAAATAGCCGGCATCGGGGGTCTCCCGGTTTTAGCATCCGCCTTCAGTCTAACCATAATCCCCGCCCGGCAGCCTCGCTTCTGACGCCGGGAGCAACGCTTCCTTTTCTTATCTCCGGAGCGTGAGCCGGAGCACCTCCGCTGCTGCTTCCAGGTGGAAGACTTCAAGAGCCGCATCCTGCCGAGCGTAGATTTGAGTTTGTTGCTGATTTCAGCTGTTCCCTGTGGCAAATTCGCTCCAATTCTCAACAGTTCAGTTCGGCTATAATTCACCCGCATAAAACGTGCAATGTACTGAAACAATCTAATGTAATGCTGGATAATAATTCAATAATGATAAATATTATGATATACTTTTATTCAATAATGATATGAATTTTAAGCATATTGTTGATATTTTGATAGGATTTTACAGCGTTTCACTGACTCTTTTCTTTTTCTGTTCGGGTTGAAGCGGCTGCTTCAGTTTCAACTCGGACAGAAAAAGCTGCGACACAAAAACGTAAGTGCGTGGTGACGTAAATATTACATAGCGCTCGAGTCCAGAAGGCGTTAGCAGTAGCAGGCTAAGCTAATCGCCAACGCGCGTTAAGTTTTTGCTTCAAAACGAGTGCCCATGACCGTCAGGATGTGACTGAACAAAGTTTCACAAGTGAAGAGAAAGAGATGACATCACTGATAAGAGAGGAAAGACTAATTTGTCGGTGTGGAAGTGGTTCGGCTTTCTAAGATCTGTTAAACTGCAGGTTTCTTCTGCAGCAGCGAGGTCTCTTTATGCTGCAAAACGTGACAGAGTCGTTCTAACATCTAACTAATCTGGGAACATCTAACTTGTTTAATCTGAAGAGTTTCCACTTGATAGAATATGATGAGAGTCAGAAGATGAAGCTCAATAAAGTTTGATCCAACGTGTCCCTGAAACTACGACGTACTGAAACAAACAGCCCCAGCACTGCATGTATTTTTATTCATTTATTCAAAATAAAACAAATTAATCAGAAAAAAAAACACTGAATGAAAAGGTGCAGAAAGAAGAAAAAAATCTTATATCTGCCCCTTGTTTAAAAAAATACAAAATAACTACAAACAACAATGTCCAAACTGAAAACAAAACTTCAGGTATCCTTTACCTGCACTATACCTCCCCAACAACTTTAATTTAATCATCTTTTAAAACATATAACTAGTTTTATAAATGTTTATGGTGATATCAAGTCAACTCCACAATCATGTTTCCTGATTTACAACTCGGCTCCTTCAGACTAGTTCTAAATGAAGGTTTTACAAACATTTACATTCTCTTCAGGTTATAATGACTCTTTTTTTTAAAACACATTTTAATTGAATATTTGGGGGTAATATTTTTATGAGTTTTATACATGACTTGTAAAATACTATGTTCAACCAAATCATAACATTTTAATAATTTCAATTGATGAAATAATATATTTGTTGGGTGACCATAGCATTTCCTGCTAATAATTCTTATAGCTCTTTTTTGTAATATAAAAATAGGGTTTGTAATAGTTTTGCATGCTTTTCCCCAAACTTCAATACAATATATTAAATATGGAACAATCATTACATTATACAATATATTCAAAACTTTGTCATTCAAAAACTCTTTTACTTTATACAGAAATGCAATTGATTTTGTTGTTTTTATTCGTAAGTAATTTACATGAGATTTCTATGTCAGCTTCTCATCAATAACAACACCCAAAAGTTTTATTTAATTAACTATGAATTTCAATGCTATAAATTTTAAAGTTGTTTAAAGTTAAAACTATGAATATTGACACAGTTGAGAATTTTATGGCAAGAAAGTTCATGCTCAATAATCCAAGTACCAAATCCAATAATTCTTAGTCTGGTCATCTGGACAGTTTCTTTTTTATAGAAACTGGATGGAGATGAAGATTGTGTGTGATCGCTGGTGGGGTTTGTCCGGTTCTTCCCCTTGGTCGGATCTGGGGAGTGGGCGAGTGGCTCGTCCTGTTCGGGTGGCCCTGGGGACTCTGGGCTCGGGGTCCTTCCTGGCGTCTTGGGCTTTGATCGCTCCTTCGTCTGCCTCGGGCTTTGGGGGGACGGATCTCTGATGCTTCACAGTCGCTACTAAATGTTCTATTGGAGGAACCTTATTCACTTATGCATGCTCACAACCACACACAAATGGATGCAGGGATGTATATGTAGATATATGCAGATATGTAGATGGGTATATGAATGAATATAAATGTATATGTATGTATACTGTATATATATTTGTAGGTATGGGTATGTGTATTTATAGAAATCTACTGCTAGGTCATGAATATTGTTAGTCTTTATGCATGTATGTTTCGTTGCTGTATTCTTTCATGTGCTTTGCAGGATTGCGGACGGAGGTTGGGTGTGTTTGCCTTGTGCTCTTTTTGTGGATAATTGTTGTTTTGTTGTCTTACTTTCTCTTTTCTTTCTCTCTTAAAAAAATACATATTGGAGTGAGAGGATGGCTATAAGGTGAGAAGGGAGGCCATCTATAAATGGAAAAAAAAAAGAAAAGAAAAAAAAACTGGATGGAGAGTGAAACTTTTCTATAGAGCTTTGGAGCGTGACGTCACTGGTCCACCGCGCACAGCATTGTGGGTAGTTTTTTTTGTAGTTTTTTGTCGATCTGCCATTTTTCCTGGTCGCTCGTATTTTGTTCGAATCAGGTTTCAACAGTTTAGCAATGGTCCGAAATTGCTGTGTAATAGGATGCAATGTCCGTTCACACGACAGAAAAGGTAAAAAAATAGAAAACGGACTCTCGTTTTATAGTTTCCCTACCTGGAAACAACGCGAGGGCGAGCTTGTGTCGGCCATAACAAAAAGGAGGCATGGATATCAGCAGTGAGACGTCCTGATGTAACGTTCTCCAACATCACAAGATACATGCTTGTTTGTTCCAGACATTTCCATTCAGGTGAGTATTTTAAATCAGTTTACTGGAGTTGTGCCATTTTGTCAAGGTGTATCATGTTTTGGTCGAGTTCAGTGCATAGTGGGTCAACCAAGTTTAGGTCGGACATCTGTGTTATTTTAAAATAAACTGTTTAAAGTTGATTGTGTTGTCACATTGACTGTAGCATATTGTTTTTTATTATTAATTTATTTCTTTATTCATTTTATCAAAATAAATACCCAACAAAGACAAAAAAAAAGAAAATATAAAATGAAAGGCAGCAGAAAGAAGAAACTATCTTATTATATCTGCCCCTTTTCCAAACAATCTATTCAAAGAATAATCTATAAGTAACAAAAAATGAGTAACTCATCTCAATTTTCAAATTTCAACATATTACACATTAAAGTACTTCATCTTTTAACAAAATGTGTCTGAATATTTAAGGGTAGTACATTGTTATGACATTTATACATCACCATTAAAATAAGGTAATCTACTAATGGAACTTCAGTAATTTCAACTCAAAAAATAATATACTAGATGGATGACAGTAATGTTTTCTGGCAATAATTATATTACTGATCTGCGTTCTCTTCAAGGCAAATCTTCTTATGAGATGGATGAGTCAAATCCCGACTGGGCTCCAACACTGCACTTGGGACACTCCGAGGTGAAAGTGTCAACATCAGACAGACATGCTCGTCCATTAAAGAGACGTTACAGCAGAGAACAAGGGGAAGATGAAGGCCAGGAAGTGATGGAAAGGCAAAATCAACAAGCAGTGGAGGCTGCTGGAGAGGAGCACCAACAAGTGGTAGTGGCAGCAGAAGATGAGCACACACAGCTTGTGGAGGCTGCTGGAGAGGAGCATGAGCAAGTTGTGGAGTCTGCGGTGGAAACCCCACGAGAGGACATCACTGTCGCTGCAGATGGGGAGGAGGAAGATGAACCAGCAGCAAAAAGGCGACAAACAGAATGTCAGTTGTGCGAACAAAGAAGAGCAGAAATTAATCGTCTCTTACAGGAAAACAGGGAGCTCAGGTCAGAGCTGAATAAAAAACAGCTAGACAAAGAATTTCTTAGAGGTGACACAAAAAAAGTCAGGTACTATACAGGACTTCATTGCTTTGCCGTATTGTTGTCATTGTTTGAATTTGAAATGAAACAGATCCATTTTGAAGTAAACATTTGATGTAATTAAACATTTCCAGTAAATGTGATGAACGTGTGAGTTAATACATTTTATAGAAAACACACAAAAATGTGCAAATATAAGTCAACAGCATGTTTTACATAATTATGTCTCCCTTGAAGTACAAGCTCTGAGAAATATCTTTAGGAAGCTTCATGCTTTCTGTAGACGTCCAGCCATGTCTGTGTGGTCCACACAAGGTCACAGTGGTTTGATTATGCACCTGTGCAGAGTGGGTGATGCTTCTGCAGGTAAACTTCATCTCCTGCCTCCAGCTGCTGGATGCTGCATGTCTTGTATCTGTGAGGGAACTTTCTCCAGGCAGCAGCGATCACACTGAGTCCATCAGGAGATGCTCCAAGTTCAGGAGTTGGTGTTTATGATGAAACCACATGCTTTAACTTTAAGATTTTTTTTACTGCTCGCTGTATTTTAATGTAGGTGTTTTGATGATTCACACACCATTTTATTTCTGTGTGTAGACACACTGTTACTCAGCATGACCCACGGTGTTCTGGTGGCTCAGAGTCAGAGCAGAACCTGTGAACACAATTAAAATGGTGAATGAAAAGACAATCTATAATATACAGTATATATATGCATCTTAATACATATACTGTATATAGTGATTATAGTAATCTAATCAAGATTTGAAGTCTACATGTTATTAGACATGCTCAAGTCATTAAAAATAAGGTAATTTTCAACTTGGACCTTTGTAATTTAGTTAAAAAACATACTTTAAAAATCAAGTGTTCTCAGTTTTTAATACTCCTAGCATACAGAAGGTTGTTTGATTCTGAAAGAAATGTAAATTAATAATTTATGTACAATTAAGGAGCCAAAAACAACGTACCTTCAACGTATTTACAATCTGGGGGCTTTAAAAATGTCCAAATCATCTACCCAGCTGTTCATAGATTGGACCAGCTCTCCCAGTGATTTGTAATTATAAAAATTATTTGTGGTGTAAACACTGACACAGACCAGGTCTGCTAAAATGACTGGGAATGTCAGTGGAGGCAAGTATTACTCCGGGTCTTTTCTTTTTTTCTGACCAGGAAAAATGGCGGTCGAGACGGGAACGCCCCCGACACGCCCCCTCATGGTCACATGCGCTCCAAAGCTCTATAAAAAAAGAAAGTGCCCAGATGACCCGACTGAGAATTATTGGGTTGAGAATTTTATGTTTGACTGTGATTTCCATTTTTTTGGAGGCTAAATACAAATAAAAGGTGAACATTAATTTATTTGTATAGTTTATATACAGCTAGATACAGCTTCTCAGACTGAGGAAGTCTTTCGGACGAAAGACAAAACGTTTCTACAGTTGTTGTTTTTTTGCTTTGTTTTGTTTTGTTTTTTGAATGTCCAGAGGACCAGACTTAGCTTTTTTAGATGTATAGTTTATAGTTTTTTTTTAGGCTTTTATATTGTTTATATCGATATCGAATTATATCGTTATCGACTGAAATGAAGAAATATATCGTGATAAAAATGTTGGCCATATCGTCCAGCCCTAATCTAATATTATATTTTTGTAAGCAAAAGTTCCTTTCTAAATTGTTTTGTGATCAAAGAATTATTCATTAATTGATTGTAACAGTTAGAGCTGGATTTCACTCAATTGTTAAGTCAAGTAATTTTAGAAGAAAGGTTTTATGCATCTCTATTAGTAAGTTTTTTCATGTTTAGTAGAGCAAAGTTCAAAGTTGAGAAACTGTCAGTTGATACAAGTCACAGGAAACAGCTGTGTGGTTAAGGCGATGTCCGGATATGAGGATGTTACGCAAAGCACCTGTTATGAGCTTACAACACATAGAAGTACAGTTTAGACAGCTGAGCAAGTTGTAAAAAAAGGAGACAAACTTTTGAACCGTTAAAGTCTTCAAAATGGTTGACATGTCTTCAAAATGGATATTAGATCAGAAACAAGCCAATCGGAGACCAGAGATGAGTTTAAAAAGACAAAGATAGCAGACGGAAGTCGGTCAGTCATTTCGGGCAGAGATGGAACACGGTTGTCAAGTCCTGAAGACTTGGATCAGATCTGAAGATTGAAGGGAGAAGATTTTGACTGCAGATGAGCTGAAAAAACAATAAAAGATGGAAACAAAGCAATGAAGAACCACTCAGCAGTACATGATCACCCTTCAAGAAGACTGACCCCAGATAACTGAACAAGTCTCTGATTGGAATTAATTACATTTGATGACCGTTTTCAACAAAGGCTGTAGGAATTATTCTCCCTTTTCCTGGAAAGCCAATCCAATCATGGGATATGTGGTAGGAACCAGCCTTTTTGAACCATTTGACCCGATTAAAAAAATTACAGGTTGCATTTTGTGTTTTTTCTTAGAGACAGCACAGTTAGGACGTAGGCCATTTTTTTAGACCAATTTACAGATTGGTGCATCCACACCTAGAGAAATTTGGAGTTTCACCCATTTTTGATTTTTATTTCATTCATTATACTGCATTTTTGTCCTGGCATCCCTTCACTGGCTCCCGGTCTGCTATCGAATTGATTTTAAGATTTTATTGCTTGTTTTTAAAATCTTAAAAGGTCTGGCCCCGTCATATTTATGTGATCTTATTAATATCTACACTCCTGTAAGAGCACTCCGGTCTACCAACCAGTTTCTCTTAGATGTCCCCAGATCCAGAATGAAATCCAGAGGTGATCGGGCTTTTGCGGTTGCTGCTCCAAAACTGTGGAACAGTTTACCTGAGAAAGTAAAGACCGCTCAGACTGTTGACACTTTTAAATCTTCACTTAAGACTCATCTCTTTTACTTGGCATTTGATCCTCGCAGAATGTGAGATCAAATTATGAGCAGATTTTATTGTTGTTGTGTATTTACTGATAGCTTTATTATGTTTAGTGGCACTAGATGCATTTTACTCTGTTTTTATTTTTTTAACTGTAAAGCACTTTGGTCGACTTCGGTTGTTTTTATGTGCTATATAAATAAAATTGACATTGACATTGCATTTTTTAAAACACATTTGCTTGCACTGCTGCTGGATTTTTCTAAAGCTACGAATGTAACCTTATGCAAATTTATGATTAAAAACACAAAGCATGAAAATCTTAGAGTGTTGGACTCATTTTCCTAATGGCATCTGAATGATACACACACTCTTTGTTGAACTTATCCACAGTTCTCAAAAATTCTAGAAAAACTATTTGTAAACAGACTAGATCAATTTATAGATAAACAAAATATTCTAAGCAACAGTCAGTATGGGTTTAGAGCAAAAAACTACATCAATGGCTCTCATGGAAATAATGGAACAAATAACTACTGCTGTCGATCAAAAACAATATTGTGTCAGTATTTTTGTTGATTTAAAAAAAGCATTTGATACTATTGATCACACCATTCTCCTTGAAAATTTGAACAAATATGGTATTAGAGGACCAGCATTACAGTGGGTATCTAGCTATTTGAAAGATAGGAAACAGTTTGTACAGATAAATGATGTAAGATCTGACCTCTGTAATATCACATGTGGAGTTCCTCAAGGCTCTGTACTTGGGTCAAAGCTATTTATTTTATATGTGAATGACTTGGTAAATGTGTCAGGACTCTTTAAATGTGTACTTTTTGCTGATGATACCACATTTTTGTGTTTGGGTGACGATATAGAACAAATGTTGAAATTGATGAAGACAGAATTTGTCAAATACAAACTTGGTTTAAAATAAATAAATAATCATTAAATCTAGAAAAAACTAATTACATGATATTCAGTAATAAAAAGAAAACTGTTGATGTTCTATTCAAAATTGAGGGTGTTGAGATTTGTAGAGTGAGTGAGGTGAAGTTTTTGGGTGTTATCATTGATGACAAACTGACATGGAAACAACACATAAATTCTGTAAGAATAAAAATAGCTAAATTTATTGCAGTACTGTACAAAGTCAGAGACCCATTGAATGATAAATCTCTGTATTTGTTGTATACATACTTGCAAACTAGTCACCTTTTGGCGAAAATTGCTGTTTTCAAAGCAAAATATATAATTTACGTGAATCGTGTAGATCCGAAGAAGTTTTGTTTTCGGTGAGGAGTGGGGGAGGGGTCAGACCCGTGGCAGATTAGATGGCATAATTTCCCACTGACTGGGTTTCAAGAAACAACAAGGCATCTGTCGACAATAAAACATCTTTGTTGGAGCGCGTCATTTGGCCAATCACAACCTCAAGACAGACGGTGGTGGTGGGGTGGTGTTGGGAGACGACGGCGCAGCGCGAGTTGAACAGAGCGAGGGGGAGGCGGAAGCAGAGCAGAGGCGGTGTTTTCAAAGGAAATTAAGTAAATTTTATAAATGACAGACGCAGAGAAAACTGTCCTCCAAAATGTGGGAGCTCTTGACGCTTCACAAAAATAAAAAAAACTGCCCAACATGCAGTTTTGAAAAGTGACGACACGAACGAGAGAACCACGCTGATGAAACGTAAACATGACCGAGTCGTAAACTAACTTCACCACGGTGTGGAGGAACAGCAGCAGCAAGTCTCTACATTAAACTACATTTGTTCTGTTTCAAAGTGAGAAAACATAATGTCAGTGTCTCTGCTCTGTATTGAACACCTTTTTTATTTTTTGACTAGCCATCTTTTTTGTGTATGTCCTAATTATATTGGGATATGTTAATAAATGTATTTTTTCCTAAAGTCAAAAGTTGTTAAAGAGCAAATTTTTCCTTATGCTATATTCTATATGCAATATGCTATATTCCTTGTACCCTCAAATATCCAAATGCTTTTTGTAAAAAGACAGAGTACTTACAATCTTAAGGGTACAGATATTTTTGTTATGCCAAAACATAGAACAAGTCTAAAGAGTAGGTCTACTATAATTTATGGGATAGGTCTATGGAATGGTTTAGAAAACGATATCACAGTTGCAAAAACAATGACTTTGTTAAAAAAATGAATAAAATTAGGTTTCTGGAAAAATATACTGTATATAAATGTGGTTTGTTTCAAAATTTATGAATGGTAAAGTATGATGTGTTATTTATTGTGTAATTTTTTTTGATTATTGTTTGAATTGATTGTTTGAATTAATTTTGTTAAAAAAGGGGCAGACATAATAAGATTTTATCTTTTGCTTCCTTTCATTTCATGTAATGTTTGATTTTTTTATTTACCGGTACGTGGAATTTTAAATAGTTTTTTTGTGTTCTTTTAAATTTGAAATGAATAAAGAATTAAAAGAAAAAAGGAGAAAGAGTGCAGGTAACACACATGTCTGGAAAGTAAAATAGTTAAAATCAGTGATGCTGTTATGAGTCTATCACTAAATCAGAAAACTGTAAAAAGCCTCTCCTAAATTCACTGTTGGTGGTTATTAAAATGTCACCTGTTCATTGGGTAAAGTTAATATTCTTATTTTTATACATGCAGTTGAGTGTCACCATTGTTTAGTAAAATGGCAAAATGGCGCACGTTTGTCACCTTATGTGTATAACACAATCATTGTTCAACACTTAATTTAATGTATTGATGTTTGGGGGAAAGCGTGTAAAACAATTACAAAGCCTATTTTTGTTTTACAGAAAAGAGCTGTAAGAATTATCACTAGAAAACATTACCGTCATCCATCAAGTACATTATTTTATCAACTGAAGTTATTGAAGTTCCATGATTTGGTAGACTATAATATTTTATCAGTTATGTATAGGGCTCAAAATAATGCATTACCTTTAAATATCCAAATGCATTTTGTTAAAAGACAAAGTTGTTATAATCTTAAGGGGACAGAGATGTTTGTAAAACCACAATTCAGAACTAGTTTGAAGGGACGTTCTACCTCAATCCAGGGAATTAGATTATGGAATGGCTTGGAGAATGTAGTTAAAAATGCCAAGTCAATGTTTACATTTAAGAAAATGATCAAAACTGAATTGTGAAAAAATATATATATGATGTAGCGTAATGTGTATTGTATTAGTTAGAAAATTAGAGTTGTTCATTTTGTTTTGTTACTGAAGATTATTTTTGATTGAACTAATTGTTCAAAAAAGGGGCATATGTAATAAGATTTTTTTCTTCTTTCTGCTACCTTTCATTTTTATATTTTGTATGTTATAGTTTATGGGATTGTTTTGTATTGTATTTTAAAACGAACAAATTTAATAAATTAAAAAAATTAAAAATGCAAGGAAATGCCTTGTAACTGCGACTTTCTTTCCCTCCATTGATTACGGTGACATTCTCTACATGAATGCTCCTACAAGCACCCTGCGGATGTTGGATGTTGTCTATCATGGTGCACTAAGATTCATAACTGGCTGTGATTATTGTACCCACCACTGCACCCAGTATTCACTGGTTAACTGGACATCATTAACTTCACACAGACTCTTCCACTGGTACATTTTCATCTTTAAATCACTTCTTGGTCTGCTGCCTTCATACATCTCCTCCTACATGTCTCTGTGTGAGTGCAGCTACAGCGTGCGCTCTCAGGACATGATTACATGCAGTGTTCTCTAAGTGCGGATGAAACTAGGCAAAAGGGCCTTCTCCTCTGCTCCTGTCTTGCAAAAAGATCTGAAACTCTCGATCTTGACTTCTCTAAGTGGCTTCAAACATCTGATGAATTCCTGGCAAAAACCAGTGCAAACATGCTCCTGTTTTTAACATCCTACTTCACCTTACAACCTAGCTGGTTTTTTTTTTTTCATTTTTAATAGGATTTTCTTTCACTTACCCTTTTCAATTTGTATACTTTCTTTTGACTGTCTTTTGTTGTCTACTGCTATCATCACTGTTAAAATCAGGTCTCTCTTGTAAATGTTGCTGCTGATCTGTTTCATGGTGCTGTGTTCATTTGTGACCATCTGCTCATACAGACTCATGTTCGTGCTGCTGTTTGGAGTGATGTTTTTCTATGATATTAGTGCTTAGTGTATTTTTAGTTGATGTTTTTCTTAGTTCACATCTTAGATATTATTACTGTTCTTCTTTTACATTTTATTGTTGGCTGTAACTGGGACCTTGTGTACATAATCTCGTTTCATCACATGTACCACATGTGGTGCAAATGACAATAAAGATTCTCTGACTCTAAATGAGTCCCCGAGGCTCAATGGCATTGACCTGTATGAATAAATGTTGAAAGAAAAAAATCAATAAGCACAATATAAAAATGAACAAGAAGGCATGCCATGAAACGT
This sequence comes from Garcialebias charrua, assembly GCA_038048925.1. Lineage (NCBI taxonomy): Eukaryota > Metazoa > Chordata > Actinopteri > Cyprinodontiformes > Rivulidae > Garcialebias > Garcialebias charrua. The sequence continues at coordinate 5,868 of JBBPBX010047229.1, read as the reverse complement.
TAAACATTTAAAATTCGTTTAGATTTTTTTAAATTGTTGAACAGTCAACAAATGTGTTCACATATGTATATTTTTACAGGAAAGAGTTAATGCAGTCTGGTGTTCTTAACCCAGAGAAAGACCTTCACCTTGGCAAGCTGGCTCTGACCAAGTTCCCCAAGAGCCCAGAATCATGGATACACAGGTAAAGTTCTATTACTGAATCATGGATATACAGGTAAAGTTCTATTACTGAATCATGGATACACAGGTAAAGTTTTATTACTGAATCATGGATACACAGGTAAAGTTTTATTACTGAATCATGGATACACAATTGTTCTACTGGGGGACTTCAACGTAATAGAACTTTACCTGTGTAATTCAAAAAGGGGGACTGTAGGGTGTGTTCCAACTATAGGGGGATCACACTCTTAAGCCTCCCTGGTAAGGTCTATTCAGGGGTTCTGGAGAGGAGGGTCCGTCGGATAGTCGAACCTCGGATTCAGGAGGAGCAGTGTGGTTTTCGTCCTGGTCGTGGAACACTGGACCAGCTCTACACCCTCAACAGGGTCCTGGAGGGTGCGTGGGAGTTTGCCCAACCAGTTTACATGTGCTTTGTGGACTTGGAGAAGGCATTCGACCGCGTCCCTCGGGGGGTTCTGTGGGGGGTACTCCGGGAGTATGGGGTACCAGGCCCTTTGATAAGGGCTGTTAGGTCCCTGTACGACCGGTGTCAGAGCTTGGTCCGCATTGCCGGCAGTAAGTCAGGCTCGTTTCCGGTGAGAGTTGGACTCCGCCAAGGTTGCCCTTTGTCACCGATTCTGTTCATAACTTTTATGGACAGAATTTCTAGGCGCAGCCAAGGTGTTGAGAGGATCCGTTTTGGTGACCTTAGAATCGCTTCTCTGTTTTTTGCAGATGATGTGGTCCTACTGGCTTCATCAGTTCGTGATTTACAACTTTCACTGGAGCGGTTTGCAGCCGAGTGTGATGCGGCCGGGATGAGGATCAGTTCCTCCAAATCCGAGGCCATGGTCTTGAGCCGGAAAAGGGTAGCATGCCCTCTCCGGGTCGGGGAGGAGGTCCTGCCCCAAGTGGAGGAGTTTAAGTATCTCGGGATCTTGTTCACGAATGAGGGAAAACTGGAGCGTGAGATCGATAGGCGGATAGGTGCAGCGTCCGCAGTGAAGCGGGCGCTGTACCGGTCTGTCGTGGTGAAGAGAGAGCTGAGTCAAAAGGCAAAGCTCTCAATTTACCGATCGATCTACGTTCCCACCCTCATCTATGGTCATGAGCTTTGGGTTATGACCGAAAGAACAAGATCTCGGATACAAGCGGCTGAAATGAGTTTTCTCCGCAGGGTGGCTGGACTCTCCCTTAGAGATAGGGTGAGAAGCTCAGTCATCCGGGAGGGACTCGGAGTAGAGCCGCTGCTTCTCCACATCGAGAGGAGCCAGTTGAGGTGGCTCGGGCATCTGGTTAGGATGCCTCCTGGACGCCTCCCTGGTGAGGTGTTCCGGGCATGTCCCACCGGGAGGAGACCCAGAGGAAGACCCAGGACGCGCTGGAGGGACTATGTTTCTCGGCTGGCCTGGGAACGCCTTGGGATTCCCCCGGAGGAGCTGCTCCAAGTGGCTGGGGAGAGGGAAGTCTGGGCCTCCCTACTTAGGCTGCTACCCCCGCGACCCGACCCCGGATAAGCGGAAGAAGATGGATGGATGGATGGATGGATACATAGGTAAAGTTTTATTACTGAATCATGGATACACAGGTAAAGTTTTATTACTGAATCATGGATACACAGGTAAAGTTTTATTACTGAATCATGGATACACAGTTAAAGTTTTATTATTGAGCAAAATACTCTGACTTTTGACTTTGTCTAAATCAGGCATGGGCAAGTTCACAGCCAGCCAGGCTTTTTATGTCCTTCAGACATGTTGGGCTTTGCAATTGGCCTGCCGAAAATGTCCAAATTATATATAAAAATGAAAAAAAAATAAAAATAAAACTGCATTTAATGGGGGGGAGGGGGTGTACTGTAATTAACATTGAAGAAATCCAATTTGGATCCCGACATTTTTTCTAATTATCGCCCAATTTCACACCTCCCTTTTCTGTCTAAAGTGCTGGAAAAAGCAGTTGCTGCTCAGCTGCAGGATCACCTACAACAACACTCCCTGTATGAGAAGTTCCAGTCTGGATTCAGGGCAGCTCACAGTACAGAGACTGCATTGCTGAGAGTTACCAATGATGTCCTCATGGCTGCTGACACTGGTTCTCCCTCCATCCTTGTCCTCCTTGACCTCACTGCAGCCTTCGACACTGTGGACCATAGTATCCTCCTCCACCGTCTTCATGTGGAGGTCGGTCTCTGTGACACTGTCCTGGACTGGTTCAAATCTTTCCTCTCCAATAGGCTGGAATGTGTTAGTCTTGGCAACGCCACGTCCCAGACAGTCTGTGTCTCCTGTGGTGTCCCTCAGGGGTCAGTTCTGGGGCCCCTGCTGTTTTCCCTTTACATGCTGCCTTTAGGTCAAATTATTAATCAGTTCAACATTTCTTTTCACTGTTATGCCGACGATACACAGCTTTACATCAGGACTGGAGCCTCCTCATCTTCCCCATTGTCATCTCCATCTTCACTCACTGCCCTCTCTGCCTGCCTGGAGGAAATAAGGGCATGGATGAATCAGAACTTTCTTCAATTAAACTGCTCCAAGACTGAGGCCATACTGATTGGCACCCCTCACCAGGTACAAACATCTACTATAACAACAATTTCCTTTTCTGGACAAGACATCCCCCTCTCCACCTCTGTTACAAATCTTGGAGTTAAAATGGACTCTCATCTTACATTTGAAAATCACATTAAGCTTCTGTTTAAAACCTGCTTTTTCCATCTTCGAAACATCTCCAGAATTCGCCCATCCCTAACTTTTTCTGATGCTGAGAAACTCGTCCATGCTTTTGTCTCCTCCAGGCTCGACTACTGCAACTCCCTGTTTATTGGAATCCTTAGTAAATACCTTCAGAAGCTTCAATATATTCAAAACATTGCAGAAAGGATTTTGTTGAGAGCTCGTAAATTTGAACAGATTACGCCCATTCTCCATAACCTCCACTGGCTTCCTGTCACCTACATAATTCAGTACAAAACTGCTCTCATTACACATCAATGCTTACACGGAACTTCACCAGATTATCTAAAGGACATTCTTGTTCCATACTCATCCACCCGGTCTCTGCGGTCACAGAACGGTAATCTCCTTCACATTCTGAGAACCAAATTAAGGACCATGGGAGACCGGGCTTTCAGTGTGGCTGCCCCCCGCCTATGGAACTCTCTTTCTGACTGCCTGAGAGCTCCACAGTCACTGGTTAACTTTAAGAGCGGGTTGAAGACCTTTCTTTTTAAGCGAGCCTACTCTGCCTCCTCATGATTCTATCTTTGATCTTAGTTGATACTGTTATTGGTTTTACTTGTTTTATCACTTGTTTTATTTGACCTTTAATTTTGTTGCACTTTGTAGCACTTTGAGATTTTGGTTAATGAAAAGTGCGTTATAAATTAAATTCATTATTATTATTATTATTATTTGACCTGTAGTTCACTCATTTCCCAGTTGAGGCTAGCCTGGCCCTCGCCTTCCTATGCTGCTCCGCTCAATTCTATTTTCCCTTCACTGCTCCGTCTGGGACTTCTCCCATAGAGAAGGATTTCTCCGGTAGATTTTTGACCGGACCAATCAGAGAACAGAAGGGCGGAGTTTTTGGCCCCTAACCCATGCCCCCACCTGTCCCAGCGCGTAGCCAGCGAGCATCCGCATGTTCTCATTCAAAGCGATGCAAAGCGATGCAGGACTGTTTTATATGTGACACAAATGTATTATTCCCCTTCTTAATCCCTTTTCTGGAGTTTTCTTTTGTTTTTTTGCCAAAAGTCAAGTGATCGCTCCCTCCTCCCTCCTCCTCCTCCTCCTCCTCTCTCTCCGCTGAGTTGAATGAGGAAATGCCTCAGGTTGTCACTCACGAGAGAATTAAACTCGGGTTTTACGTTGCTGCCCGAGTCCCTGCAGATTTTCTGGTCTCTGGTGTGCTGGACAAGAGCTCTATGTTTTGTTTTTTGTTTTTTAGAACGTTTTATTAACATACATGTATACACACAGAATATGCAGTGGCAGGTTGCAGCGAGAGAAAATGCAGCAGGAGGCGGAAATGATGTCAAGTTCACCAGAGCACGGGAAACAGACCATATATGGCTCTGAGGGGGGGGAGCAGAATGCTTTTCCCTGTTCAAAATTTTTCTAAGATCCAAGGTTTTGTTCCTCAGCAGAGGCCACGCCTCCAGCAAGGATCGGTTCTCTATAACAGAAAGTCCAGACCCTAGTACGAAGCGAAGTGAAGGACAAGGGTCTGGTTTTAACCAGGCTAAGTTGAGGCGCACTACAGGCACTGGCACATATTGATGGCAAAGTAAAAGTGTAGAAGTAATTCCAAGCTTATCAAAGAAAAGAAAAGAAAAGTGGACAGTGAGTGCCGAGTGTTTAATATGGAGTGGACAACAACATATTTTTTCACTAAGATCCAATCAAAGGCAGTATATAGGCTGAAACTGTTGCGATTTTCAGAGTACAATATCAGTCGTCACTTTGCTTACAGCAAGCCTTTCTCCGAAGGGAAGGTTTTAAAAGAAAAGGTAAAGACAGCAGAGAGCCAATACAAGTTAGAAAAAAAATCAGTTTATCACACAGGACTGTGACTCACCTTGTGGAACTGATTGATGAAAATATACAAGATACAAGATACAAGAGCTTTTATTAACATTGCACCAGTTCTCACTAGGGATGGGGCAGATCCGATCCAGTATCGGTATCGGTATCCGATACCAGCATTATTTAAGTATCGGGTATCGGATCAAACCTGCCGATACTTTTCCGATCCAGTTTCAAAGAGCACTTGTGTTCAATCACATTCTGTGACTGCCCTTCTTAACATTGTCTGAGATAAACCCAATGAAGACACTCTTAAGCCTTACAATAGGGGGTTCCCTATTGTAAGGTTTAAGAGTGTCTTCATTGGGTTTATCTCACACAATGTTAAAATGAATAGTTTGGGTGCAAAAGTTCCATTATACAGAGTCTAATACCTGAACAGTATCGGATCGGGAAAGTATCGGTATCGGTCGATACTGAGTTAATAAGTATCGGTATCGGATCGGAAGTGAGAAATGTGGATCGGTGCATCCCTAGTTCTCACCAATACAACGTGATAATGTATACACAGTCATCCAGAAGAGGGGTAGAGAATGTAAAGCTGCTGCTTATTCAAACACATGACATGTTCTTCAGCGCGGCCTCTCTCATCCTTCTCGGGATGAAGGTCAAATCAGATATGGAAAAAGGAAAACACAATAGGTATCATTTGTGATATTCAAAAAAAGAATCTATCAAAGATTGCCTTAAGACACTCTATGATAAAGTCCCAAAAACTCTATCAGCATTAAGCACAACCAGACAAGACATTGTTGCAGTTTGACGACATGCAAGGAGATCAAAGAGTCTGTGAGTAACATTCAGATAAGCACAGTTCAGCAGTTGTTCAGCTTGGCGCTATCCGAGCGCACACACAGAGATCTCTGGGGGGGGGGGAGGTCAGCAAGGTCTCTTCAGCTCTACGACTCCAGGAGAATAGTTTCCAGACAGCCTTCTTTTCAAGGTCGTGTGCAGAAACCAGATTAGATAGTTCTTTTGTTTATCTTCAATCCAGGCCACAGTGTTCTTTTTGACTGCAGCCTTCCAAGTCCAGGTGCTGTTCAGGTCCAAAATCGCCGAATCATATGAGGTTCCGAGCTACGAACCCCCATCTGTGCCCTGATTGAGGCCG
>JBBPBX010047227.1:0-26253 GCA_038048925.1 Garcialebias charrua | reverse complement strand
TTAATTTCAGACAAACACAGAGTTCAGCAGATGTGCAGCTGGGTGTTATCTGAAGCTTCACAGAAATCTCTGGGGAGGGGGAGGGGGGGGGTCTTCAGCTTCTCACTCTAGGAGAATGGATTCCCACAGCCTGCTTGAAACCTAGATATTTGTAGGTGGAGACCATTTCTATTTGTTTTCCCTCTTGGGTTGCAATTTGAGGTGGGTTCTCTGCTTTCTGCTTTCTGTTGGATAGAACCATGATCTTGCTTTTGTCGGCATTTAGGACCAGTCTAAGTTTTTGCAGACGTGACTGGATAATATTAATAATAATATATTGGGCGGCCGTGGCGTAATGGTAATGGCAGTCGTCCCCCGATCGGAAGGTTGGCGGTTCGAATCCCGGTTCCCCACACCATGTGTCGTTGTGTCCTTGGGCAAGACACTTAACCGCGAGTTGCTCCCGGTAGGACTGGAAAGCGCCTTGCTTGGCAGTCTGCCGCTACCGGTGTATGAATGTGTGTATGAATGGGTGGATGGCTGGTATTGTAAAGCGCTTTGGGGCCCCTCATAGGGGGCTGGAAAGCGCTATATAAATAATCTCCATTTACCATATTAAAAGCATCCTGAAGAGAGGTGAAAGCTTGGCTGAGGGAGGATGAACAGCAATAGATGATGGTGTCATCTGCGTAATGATGGTGGAAGGCATTTGACAGATCACTGCAAAGATTGTTGATGTATAGGGAGAAAAGAATGGGACCCAAGACAGAACCCTGTGGCACCCCTTTCACAACATCTAAGAAAGTAGAGGAGGATCCGGCTACATGAACAGACTGTGTTCTGTCAGTTAGGTAGTTGGTGAACCAGGAGACTGCATGTGTTGATAGACCAGAGTGTTCCAGGATGTTTGTCAATATCCTGGAATATCTTATGAAAAAGACTTCTGGACAGAAGTCGAAACGTTTTCTGCAACAAATAAAGTCCAGTTGATCCTGTATTGAACGCTTTTTTTGATCCTGGAATATTCTTAAAACCCATCTCTTCTCCATGGACTTTGACACCATCTGTAATGTTGATTATTTAAATAAATGAAAAAGTCTGATTATTTTATTATGTGTACAGCACTTTGGTCCTGTGGGTGTTTTAAGTGCTCTATAAATAAAGCTGGTATGGTATGGTTAAATAAAACATCACTCCTGTCTTATTTATGTGACAATCTCTACATCAAAATTTGGCAGTGGGACATATATCAATATGTATAGTCAAAGCTTTTCTTATGATTTTTAAATAGATTTGTGAAAAACGATCAACTTGTATGTTTGCTGATCTGTCAGATTAATTTTCAGGCTGATTATTGTTATTTCCATGTGTGATGCTAAATGATATAAACTGATTTAGTATCTTCGTGGCAGACAGCTCCCAGCATATTAAATGCAAAAAATAAATAAACCTATTTATTAGTGTTTGGTATTTTATTACTTGTTAGCATATACTGTATTAGTTAGGGTTCAGTCATGTCTTCTGTCCAAAACAAAAATAAAACCATTTATCTAGCCAAATTCTACCTCTACCTTCATGACGTTTTTAATTATATTAATTGTATTTATTAGTGATAAGTTGGGTTGAAATGTTGAAGTGTTGTTTGCAGCTAAACATGTTGGTACATGTTTATGAGTACCTCTCGAACAAAGGCCGAACACTGACTTTAAAGGAAATACTGTCTTCAACCAACACCAGATCAATGCTAGAATCTCAAATACAGTCTAATAAATTCAAGTAAAATACACTTTGATTACTATATTGAGAATAAACACTTAAAAATGTCAAAATGTACCTTGTGTTTACCGCTAGCTTGACAGACACGGAGGAAATAAATAAACCCAAACAGACCATACCATGTTTTACAAAATCGTGGGTGACTCCACTGTGATTCGTTAATACATTTTTAAATATATATTTAAGATTAAAAAATACATAAGCGTATAAAGCAGTTGTTTTAAAGCATAATATATTCGGTACATAATATATTAAGACAAATAGATTTTATGATTCAGTTTGTTTCCCTCGTTTTTGAACAAGCAAAATGGTACGGTCCAGTACGTGCAGTGCATTAAGTTAATCACTAGAGGTCGCACTTTCAGCGTTTGTGAAACGATTAATTTGACCCTGATGCATGCTCAATAATCCAGGTAGAAAAATCTAAACCTGTCATGTCACCTACTGTCTGGACCAAAACTTAGCTTTTTTAGATTAATTTTACCTTCGAGAGTTTGTTTTTGTTGCAAAAACAAATTATTATACAGATAAATCATACTGTACGAATTCATGTACAATTTAACAAGCTCAAGAGTTCTACACAGGCTTCCATAGATAACAACTCAGAACAAAAATTTACGTGATATTTTCTATCATCATATTCAGTCAATGATTAAAACAGAAACTCTATAGGAATATAATAATATGCAGCTATGGATAAAAGCTTGCAGATGTTTCTTCTGGTTCTGGGGTCTGAAATCTGCAGCTCTGGAGCCCCATGTGGTTTCAAACCTGAGTCAAGTTTTATAGTTTTAGCTGTTTTTTATATCTCTAAATATTTGCAAAATTTTGATGATTTCTATCCTGATGCATGCATTTCTAATAATAATTCAAGTAGGTTAGTCTATCAGTACAAAAATATATTAAAATATATATTCTATTTTAAACAGACATAGACAAATCTATATTAACAATAATGTCGTGTACAGTTTCCCATCAAGAAACAAACTAGCTTTTTTATTATTATTGATCAATTTAAGGGAATCAATCGGATGTATTCATTATGACTGAAAATGAATACAATTTTTGTTTGTGGATGAAAAATTTTGCACATAAAATGATAAAGTTCAGTACTGTATATGTTCAAACTTACAATTTTCAGACTTACTGTCATAGCAAATAATATTTTGGAGATTTAATGTGCATGCAATTTTTGTCGATTGAAAAATGTGAGACTCAAGGTCACTCCAAACTTTTTGGGATATGTCACAACACCTAAAAAATAAATGTGATGTTGTTTCTATTTTAAAAAAAAAATTTTTAACAAAAAGTACAAGAGTCATTAATATCGGTGAATTTAGCTGAGATAAAGTTCATGGGATATGTGTTGTGTAAAATCTTTTAAGTTTCTTTGGCTTTGTGGAGCCATGCAGGTCCTTCTCCAATTTGAGCTCTCCAATAAAATTTACCTACCACACTTTTTTTTTCTTATGAAAGCAATGGAGAATGTGTTTATTGTTACATTTTTTTTGTCTGTAAGTTTAATTCCTTCCAGTGTGAGCATAGAGTTTTTGTAACTTCACTGTAACACATATGACTTTTAACAAGTTTAATTAATTATTTGGGAATGATATTGATTGTCATATTAAATTCTCTGAAAGGAATAGGTAAACCATGGACAGACATAAAGTTCTCCTAAGATAACACATTGCCAGTATTATCAAAAAGACAGGATGTGATGTCTTTTTTGAACCAGGATTTGTTCGTAATCAGAATATTGCAGTTATTCCAGAGGAGAGCTTTACGAGGTGAAAAATTGTGGACAAAAAACAGTTTCCAAGCTAGAAGGGCTTGCTGATAAAATTTGGACCATTTGATGGGTAATTTGTTGGGTAAAGGTTACATTTAAAAAAGGTTTATTTCAATACAGGGAGTGGAATTGTGGAATGGTTTGGGAAATGATGTAAAAGATGTAAACTCTGTGATTAAGTTTTAAAAAAATAATCAAAACTAAATTGTTAACAAAATACTAAAACTTTTAGTTAAGTGTTTAATGTTCTAGATTTTTATATAATATAAATATATAGATATTTATTGATTGTGAAAAGTTACTATTTTGCTCTGTTATTTATAAAAGATTATTGTTTTGTATTGATTGTTTGAACTTGTTTTGTTTTGGGGCAGATAAAAAAAGATTTCTTCTTCTTTCTGCCACATTTTATGTATTATTTCACAAATTCATGATATGTTTTTTTTTCTTTATCTTTTGGGTTTTAATGTAAAATGAATGAATAAATAAAAATAATTGCCACTCGGGGATAATAAAGATTCTTGAACTTGAAAAAAAAAGACAGACCTCCGAGCCCAGGCCAACGCTTTTTTGACAGGTGATGACGTCACATACAGGAGTGGCACAGCGCCTCTAGCGGCACCAGGCTGAACTGCGCCACTGACAGCTGACACGGCGTGCTGCTGCTGCGGTCCACTCTCACTGCTGTCGGCTCCTCACAGGAGAGCGGAGCCTCCGCTCGAAAGCCCAATAAGGCGCTGAAACGCTCCTCGGCTTGCCGGTTTCTTTTTTGGGTAATCTTCCAGACTTATTTGTGAGAAATGAATCAGCGCAGCGCAACATTTAAGGTAAGCCTTCTTCTTCTCTCACGAGCCCGACTCTGGCGAGCTAGCATCGATGCTAGCAGCTACAACACCGGGCTTGGGAAGCGTGTGGCTCAATGCGGCTCCTTCATTTGTCACTAAAACAACACATGTATTGTGAAAGTAGCTCTCCCACCACGTTGTGGACACCGGTAGGCGTATAGTTTTCTGTAACGCTTGATATTATTTCGCTAACTTTGACTTTGGGATGAAAATGATTGACAGAATGCGGGTCTTCTCGTCACCGTCTCGCCCATTCATGACCCTCTGCCAACATTTAATGTAAGGTTTGTCCGTTAAAGTAGCTTAAACCGGTTTAGTGACAGCTTTAATCCCTGGGATTTGGTCCAAGGTTAGTGTCACAGTGCAGAACCTGGAGTCCTGTCTAGTCTAACCAGATGTTAGAAGTCTTTACTGTACAGTATTGTTTGGGCTATTGTTGTCTGCTCCTATCAGCTGCTCTGCCCATCTGTCACAAAGACCTCCTCTCTTTGACCTGGTTGTTGCAGACAGCTTGGCCAGTATGGGAGGGATTACAGTCCTATGTGTAGACAGTATAGACAGCCTTTTGTTGTGCACAGTGTGCACATTGAAGGTGAGTGCAAATTATTGGGTTGGATATGAAACATAATGCTTGGTTTGCAGTAAAGTCTCCTCATCTGATGGGAGTACTCTGCACCACTGTAGTAAATCTAGTTCCCCTTGTCTGTGACCACAACGCTATAAAAGAAGCACGCTCTCCCAGTGCAAATAGTAAAATACTGGGTGGTGATGAGCAAGATGGAGCTCCTTCACCCCCTGAAGACACACACACTGTACAAAGCAGAGCGACTGAGCTTTCATTCATAAACTGACTCACTAACCTATTTCCCAAACCAGCTGTAGTGACCGTGGCCGTTTCCTTTGAATGTATTTGTTCTCGCTTTGTTTGGCTTTTGACCTTTTTTTTTTTTGCAAACCCATCCATTTTGCACGAAGCACATTTTAACGCAGGGGTTTGCCTGGTTGAATAAAGGTCAAATTTTTATTTTTTAAAGCGTCTTCTCTTTAAATTTCTTCAGGGATTAATTTTAAATTCTAAATTGTGAGTGTAGAGTCTTAACAAAAAGCAAAAACCAATGCATTGCTCATCTGTTTTTGCATGTGAGATGTGCATCTAGCTTTTTTCTTAAATCTTTATGTTAGACAGCTGATAGATATGTTTCAGTTTGAGGTGGAGCTAGGTGGAAGAGAAAACAAACCAAGTGAGCAGCAGAAAATCCTGTTTCTGTTAAAAAAATCCCAAATTTGTTGAAAATCCAGTTATTTCGTTTTTAAAACCTTACAGATGTTATAAATATGTGAATCTGAGTTGTCTTCCTTCAGTAAAGACCTACACTCAGGGATCATGTAAAGGTGCAGAAAACAAAAGATATTTAGCCAAGGTGCATTAATGGAGCGGGGTCATAACTCGAGGTTTGGATCGGTATTAAGATAAAGTTAAGCTTAAAATTGTCACATTCATTCATTCATTAATTAGTGACTTTTACTGTGATTTCTGCCATTTTTTATTTATTTTTATATTCTGATTATTTAAATTGTAGTTGATGGGGCATTTCCAGTTGTTTTCCTTTTGAGGAACATATTCTGAAAATTTTCCACTATTTTCAGAATAAACGTTATTATCATTGCACCAAGGTACAGCGAGAACATGTACGTACAGTCGTCCGAAAGATGGGCGGAGTGCACGAAGCTGCTACTATAAAAGCGCGGCCATCTTATTCTTATTCAGAATAATATTTTGCTTAGATGAGCAAAGGGAAGAAAACATGAGGAGAGGCGGTATTTAAAAAAATCTCTCACACCATGTCCTAGACAGGGCACGGTTTGAGGCATAAAAAAACCTACCACAGACATACTACATGTACTGGTAGTTTTTTTCACAGACTGGTAAACCTCTGCCCATCTTTACTTCTGAATGATTCAGCCTCTCTGAAATGTTATTTTTTATACCAGTCCTATTGACCTGTTCTTAATCACCCTAATTAGTTGTAAAATGTTCCTCTAGCTGTTTTTTTAATTTGAAAATTTTATAGCACTTGCTTATTTTAGGCATGCACAATATTATCAGCATGGTATCGATCGATATTAGCGATAAAGTTAAATATTGGACATCGGCACTCATCAAAATAACTCTCCAATATAAAAGGTGCTGGTTTTTATGATATATATTATATGTTTATACTGTATAATATTACATCATTTTCAGCCCCCTTTTTGGCATCTGTATTTGGTAGCAGGCCAAATTGACAAAGACTATGCAGAATAATGTAGTATTTTAATTTCACAGCAGAGAAAGCTATGTAGTCTCTGTAGGTAGATCTAGGGAAAAAATATTGGTATTGGTTATTGGCCAAATAAGTTTACATATTGGCATATCAGATATTGTCCAAAAATCCAATAATGTGCATCCCTACTTTATTTGCCTTTGTCTCTGTTTCAGTGTTTTGAGATGCTGCTATACATTTCATAATTGCCTTATATTTTTAAAAATAATACAGTTTATTAGTTTCCGCATTTTATATTTGTGTATAAATTGTGAGTTTCTGACATGAGCAAATCATTGCATTTTCTCTTTAACCATATTTTCTTAATGTCCCAACATTTTTGGATAGATTGTAGAAACATAATGTTGTAAAATGAGCCAGCTGCTTCTCTGTTTTTATGGCAATATTACTTGGAGCAGAATTTTATTTAAATTCCAAATAAAAATTATGATGAAGTAGATTCATTGTTGAGTTAAAACTTTGTACATTTAAGACACAATTTCATTCAGCTCAAGATCAGTATCTCTTTTTAAAGGCAAAGGTGTATTTTAAATCAGTATTTAAATCAGATTACGTGTTCTTAAGGGGATTTGGAAAGTTAAAGTGTGGTTAAAGGTTCAGTATGCAGTTTCTGTAGAACTGCAGCAGTTAGAAATATTTTCAACAGGCAAAGCATTCTGATCCCTCCCCCTCAGAGCCATATGTGGCTCTGCCCCCTTGTGGTCTGTTGAATTTCAAATTCAAGCTCTGTTTTTATTGGCTGATTCAAATTCAAGCTCTGTTTTTATTGGCTGGTTACAAACTCTGTTTTTATTGGCTGGAAAATGGCGGGTCACCTTTTCTTTTTAGAAATGCTTATTTACCACCTGGAGAAGCAAGGGGACAATAATTTTTTTCAGAGATTACCTGGCTAACATCAGTCTGTCAGGAGGTAGTGACAGAGTGAAGAAATATGTTCATAAAAAAAGCTACATACTGCAGCTTTAACGTAAATGATCAGATCAGTTTGTGAATACAGTAAAGTTCAATTGCGTACATTGTTTCCAGCCCTGTGAGTTGCGATAATATTTAAACACAGACATTTTCAGTGGTAATCATGGAACTCGTATTGTTAAAAAAAAGCTACTGTATCTTTGTTTTAAAAGAAGTATGACCAAATGACATCAGTGGTCAGAATGGCAAAATAAAAATGTGCATGTTCCATGTTGAATCGTTTTAAAACGGCTGCTTGATGTTTTTATGTATCATCAGCTTGTTGGCAGCTGCTGTGCGTGATCTGGAATCAGGGGAAAGGGCAGCAGTGAAAATGGAGCTGCCTGATGGCTTGTTGCTGCAGGTCAACAATGGAGAGCAGTGGTGCAACCGGTGGAAACATCCCAACGAAGACTCTGTAAGTCACCAACGTAAATAGATCGCCCTCATGCATCATTTATCAGATCAAAAGCAGATACAGTAATCTGGTTTCAGCATGCACGTTCCTTTGAGCAGAACTTTTTATTATGTTAATTATTGTGAGCCTAATTGAGTTGCACGTGTGGTTGTGTTCCTAGGACCGGAGCACGAGCCCCTCAGTCCTGCGCTCAGTTGCCAGGACGTGGAAGGAGGGCCTGCTGAACAGAAAGAGGCCCTTTGTAGGCCGATGCTGCCACTCATGTACTCCACAGAGCTGGGTAAAGTTCCTCCATTGCCACTTACCTCAAACTCACTGAACTTTAGTCACCGCTAAGACAATTATTTTCTAAAGCTAAACTGGAAAACTAAAGAAAACAACCAATTTGCAGGTGCCAAGAAGTTTGGATGCATAATAACATTGCAAAAGTTAATTTTCCTCAAATGATGGTTAATTGATTTTTAACTCCAACATTAAAGCAAGTAAATTCACATGTAACCAAATAGATCAGCGATTGATGAAATTATACTAATGAATAAAGTAGAAGCTCTTAATCTTTAGATAATGCTTGTTTTCGTTGCAGGAGCAATTGTTCAACTCCAGCATTCCCTCTCTGGGCCTGCGCAACGTCATCTACATCAACGAGACTCACACTCGGTAAACACAGCTGAATCGGTTTCCGGTTGTTGGGTTTCACATCACATTTACAGTAGTTTGCATTTAGCAGTCCCACACGTTAAAACGAGGAACAAAATCAACTTTTACACCCTGCGCAAAGAGCAAAAGCTCGTTTAATGCCAGCAGCACAACTCAAGCATGCGCCGCACTTCTGAACGTGTTTACAATGAGAAGCTGAAGTCAAAAGATCTGATCTGTGAAACGGGAAAGGGATATGGATAAATAATTTAAAGTGTTTGTTAATGTAGCGACTGACCTTATAAGGCTGAACTCGGTCAAACACAAAAGTAAGTAAACTTTATTTATATAGTACCTTTCATAGATAAAATCACAAAGTGCTTTACAGAAATGCAGATACAGGCTTAAAATAAAACAAAAACAATAGGAACAGCTGATAAAAACATTTAGTAAAACATTTAACTAAAAGCTTGTCTGAATAAAAACGTCTTAAGCTGCTTTTTAAAGGAATCAACACAGACGGCCACATGAAGAGACAGGGGCAGGGCATTCCACAGTCTGGGGGCTACGGCCTGAAAGGATAGGTCACCCCGAGTTTTAAACCGGGCTTTAGGGATCTTTAGGAGGTTCAGCTCTGAATACCGAAGGGTGCGTTCTGGAGAATAAGGAGTTAACATTTCAATGATGTATTGGGGCCTTGTCCATTTAAAGTTCTGAAAATCAACAAAAATTCTAAAATTAATTCTAAATTCAACAGGAAGCCAATGAAAAGAAGATAAAACTGGTGTAATGTGTGACCTTCTATTCTTATTAACAAATACATGAAAAAAAAAAGATTAAAAGAAATAATAAAAAAAAACCACCTGAACCCCAAACAAGATAAATGTGTTATTTGTGAAAATCAGTACAGTAGTGCCTTGTTTATCGCAGGGGATCTGTACCCTGAAGCCATGCGACATGTAAAAAAAAACCACCAAGTAGGAACTAGGAATAGTAGTACAGTACAAATAGTAAGTATTAGTTTATTATTTTAGTATGTACGGTATATATATATATATATATATATATGCCTCCGGCTGCTCTTGGCCTCTCGCTGCTGCAGAGCGGAGATATGAAACACTGCAGGAGGAAGCTTCTCCTGCAGCTGTGACCTACACACAGGTGCAGCATGTGCTAAATAATTTTAAACAATTTATTTTAAATAAAAATACCATGTGGATCGTGAGGCCCAGTCTTATTTTGAAAATCCGCAATAGAGCGAGTCCGCAAAAAACAAACCGCGAAGTAGCGAGAGCCTACTGTGTTGATATTTATACAATGATCAAAATAATTTGTCAAATCCTTTGGAGTAAACGTGAAATATAATTTATGTAGTTATTAGTCTGACTTATATTTGTATCAATAGTTAAGATGATCTGATCTGTTAGTTTGTTATTCCTGAACACAGTGATATGAGTGCTGCAAGAAGCAGACATCAAAACAACTCCTGCAATTACCCACAAGGTGTTATGTGCTGAAAATAGATGCTTTTTAAAATTTGTTTCTTTTACACAAATTAGAGATGCATGATATTGGATTTTTGGCTGATATGCCAGGCAATATGTTCAAACTTATTTGGCTGATAACCGATACCAATACCGATATTTTATTCCCCAAGACCTACTTACAGATACTACATAGCTTTTCCTGCTGTGGAATTAAAATACACTATTATTCTGCATGGTCTTTGTCAGTTGGACCTGCTACCACATGCAGATGCCAAAAAGGGGCTGAAAATGATGCAACACTTCAACTTGGATTATGTTTAATGTCAAATTTATTCATGACATTTAATCTAATACAATGACAACACTCGAACAGTCATACAAAAACAGTTCCTTTTATATCGGTGAGTTATTTTGATGGAATGGCCGAAATTTAACTTTAATAATAATAATAATAATAATAATAATTAATTCAATTTATAACGCACTTTTCATTAATGAAAATCTCAAAGTGCTTTATCACTATGTTGGCCGATACCATGCTATAATATTGTGCATCCCTAAAACAAATGCATAAAAAGTTTTCTCATTTTTTTTATAATAGCTTGCTTGAAGAATATGTGCTATAATTATACAAATCCAACAATCTAAAAAAATATATAATTTGGCTTTCAGTAATGCAGGCTTGCATGGTTGCTTCTGTGTGTGAAGTGTTGGTAATTATAATTGTGTGTGTTTATAATCTTGCAGACAGCGAGGCTGGTTGGCACGGAGACTGAGCTATGTGCTGTTTGTTATGGAGAGAGATGTCCACAAGGACATGTTCACCAGGAACGTGGTTGACAATGTGCTCAACAGCAGCAGGTTGGACATTATAAAACAAATTTTTAAAAATGGTCATGGTCTTTGTCGTTTACTGTGTAGTTCCTAAATTAAAGTAATAACGACTGAGCATAACTTGCATGAAAATGAGACGAGAATAAGCCGACTTCACCCTGACATTTTCACTGATTGTGTTTATGAGCTAAAAGATGCGAGCATGTGTTTGTGCGTTCATTGATGGCAGGGTGGAAACGGCTATTTTAGCTGTAGCGACGGATTTGAAGGCAGCTGCGAGCCGTCCTGGTCAGGAGCACAAGTCTGTCAGCAAAGTGAAGCAGAAAGCCAGAGCTGTCCTTCAGGAGATGGTGGCCAACATTTCACCAGCCTTCATTAGGTACCAACATGTTCTAGTTTGTTAAAGCATCTTAACTCCACTCATGCCTTTTTCTTTTTTTTACTACAAGAAGATTTTTAGCTGTAGAAACAACCGCTGTTCTCTCCATCTTCACGTTTTGTCCAGGTTAACAGGGTGGGTGCTGCTGAGGCTGTTTAATGGGTTTTTCTGGAGCATCCAGATCCATAAAGGACAGTTGGAAATGGTCAAAAAGGCTGCCTCAGAGGTGTGCAACAACTACTGTACATATTTAAAATAACAAACTAAACTGCCTCATTATGATCTGCTGCTCTGAACAAAAACAATATAATTTCCACATGTGTGTTTAAGATCATCCGTTTTGTCTTTGCAGAAAAACATACCCATGGTCTTCCTCCCCGTTCACAAATCCCACATCGACTACCTGCTCATCACGTTGATTCTGTTCTGTCACAACATCAAAGCCCCCCACATCGCTGCTGGAAACAACCTGAGCATCCCGATCCTCAGGTAGGACCTCACAAATCCCTGTGCACAGTTCGATCCAGCACACAGCTGGATTTCTGCTTTTTGAACGTCACAAGATCTGTTTGACCCAAGAACTATAGAAATAGCATTTCCTGTGAAAATGCAGTGTGAATGCTTATTGCAGAAGAACTTGCAGAAAAAAACAGCTGAAATTAACTAAAAACATGCTGAAATGTAGCAGAAATGGAAGAACAAGCCTAAGCTAGCAGAAGAAAGCAGAAAAAACATATATTTGCTGAATTATGCTTAAATAAGCAGAAATGAGCACAAAAATAAAGAAATTACCGTACCTAAAAATTTTAATTATTCAAATATAGTTGAAAAGTAGCTGAAAAAGCAGAAATAAAATTAAATTACGAGAAGGAAGTGGAAACAGCTGAAATGAGCTAAAAAAGTGGAATTGGCTGAAAAAGTTAAAATAAGCAACAAAAAACAGCTAAATAGTAGCTGAAATAGCTGAAACTAGCATAATTAAGCTGAAAGGAGCACAGCAAGCTGAAATTAGCAGAAATAAGTTAATTAGGCTGAAATAGCAGAAATTATCACAAAAAACTTGAATTTATCTGAAAACAGCTTAAATTAGCTAAACAATGCTAAAGTTAGTTGTAAAGATAGAACAAGATTATATTAGCAGAAGAAAGCAAAAAAAAAAAAACACACATTTGCTGAATGAAGCAGAAATGAGCACCAAAAGCGGAAATGATCTGAAAAAGTTGAAATTAGCATTAAAACAGCTACAGTAAATAGCAACAAAAAGCTGAAAAGAAGCAAAAATAAGCTTAAATTACAAGATGAAAGTTGGGAGAGTACATTTTAGCTGAATTAGGCTGAAAAAAGTTTAAATTAGTGCAATAATTGTGGAATTAGCTAGCCTGGCCCTCGCCATTCCTGCACAGCTCCGCTCAATTCTATTTCCCTTCACTGCTGGGTCTGGGATTTGTCTCATAGACAACGATTTCTCCGGTCATTTTTGACCGGACCAATCAGAGAACAGAAGGCAGATTGGCGGATTACCGGACCAATCAGAGAACAGAAGGCGGAGTTTTGAACGACGTTGACTGACGTCGTCAGTTAAAATGGCTGCCGCCACGAAGGAATTTTCCAGAAAACAAGGTAAAAAACTATTATTTCTTTCCTGAGAAAAACTATATTTCTTAGCTGACGTTATATCAGAAGTGTTCCTGAGCTTAACAGTTCCTAAATCAATTCACGAAATGGTCAAATCTGCTGGATTTAAATAGTTTCGGTTTGACATTTTCCAAACAGCCTCAGGGTGCGCTACGAAAATAAATGATAAAAAATCGAATTTTATCTCAAATGTTTCATCCAGGCCAACAGTCAGTAAATTAAAGACATATAATTACACACTGGTAGCAGAAAAAATATCCACCGAGTGGTTTCTGAGCTTTTTATCTGAATAGCCTGGACCTCGCCAGGCTAAGCTAACAAAACTCCGCCTTCTGTTCTCTGATTGGTCCGTTCAAAAATCGAACGGAGAAATCGTTTTCTATGGGAGGAATGCCAGACCCTAGTCAGAAGCAAAGTGAAGGACAGGGTGTGGTTTTAACCAGGCTAGGAATTAGCTGAAAAAGCTCAAAATAGCATTAAAACAGCGATTAGCTGAAATTGCAGAAAAAAGCCAAAACTAGCAGAAATAAGCTGAAAGGAGCATACTGAGCTGAAATTAGTAGAAAGAAGCACAAAAATTTTGTAGTTAGCAGTAAGAAGCTGAAAGAAGCACAAAACAGCTGAAAAAACAGCTGAAAGCAGCTGACTAAAAGTTTAATTTTGCTAATTGAAGCTGAAAGAAGCTGAACCAGAACAAAATGTGAAAGGAGCAGTAAAAGGTTGTAAACACATCTAAAGATCTGAAGGATGTAAAATAAGCTCAGTACATTTTCTATGAGAAAAAAAGTGACAGAAAATGCTAAATATTACAAAAAGCTGAAGTTGTACCAATACAAACAGTCATAGCAGTAGAGTATAGTCCTGAAAGAGCTGAACGTTTTGATTTATGATTTGTTGAAATAGTTTAAAAACTGCAGGACGAGAAATGCACCGAAAAACGTACAGAAGAAAAATGGGTCACAATAGTGTGAATGCCTCATAAACATTCACACAGTAAAGAAACCAGCCTTGTGTCCTGCTTCAAGTTATTTTTAAGTTCCGACACTGATCTACTAGCTTTCTGACATTGCCGGTAACTTAAAACTTGTTTGTTTCATCAGCACTGTGATCCGTAAACTGGGAGGATTCTTCATACGGAGGAGAATGGAGGATTCGGGGGATGGGAAGAAAGATATTTTGTACCGATCCCTTCTGCATGCAGTAAGAGTCCATTTATCTTTTTGCAGGAAAAGCTAGTTTGAATGTTTCTTCTCTGTCTGCCTGTTGCCCGTCTGGAGCAATGTCTTTCATAGATCTTCACTTAGCCATTTTCCACTCTTTGTGCTTTGAGTTTATTCTTATCAGACATTTTTTCGCTTATGACCATAATTCAGTAATGTTAACAGTCAAAAGCTTTGTTTAGGTTAAGATGAGCTCAGTTGGAGCGTCATGGGTAGAGTCGATCTGACTTTTAATGCCTTTTTCTCTGTCTGCACTAATTTGCCGATAGGATTTCAGGGTCAGCAGATCAGTTTACATGTGACTGCTGGAGTCTAACTCGGGGTAGAACCGTACAAAGATGCTAATGTAATTTGTCTGCAGGTTTACCTTTTATTTATCACACGTTTTTGAACGTTGAGAACCTTCAAAGTCTCAAACTAAAAAGCAGACTACGTTAAATTAGCCTGGCCCTCGCCTTCCTGCACAGCTCCGCTCAATTCTCATTTCCCTTCACTGCACAGTCTGGGACTTGTCCCATAGACAAGGATATCTCCGGTAGGTTTTGACCGGACCAATCAGAGAACAGAAGGCGGAGTTTTGAACGACGTCGACTGACGTCGTCATTCAAAATGGCTGCCGCCACGAAGGAATTTTCAATAAAACAAGGTAAAAAACTATTATTTCTCTGCTGAGAAAAAATATATTTCATAGCTGACGTTATATCAGAAGTGTTCCTGAGCAATCAGAGAGCAGAAGGCGGAGTTTTGAACGATGTCGACTGACGTCGTCATTCAAAATGGCTGCCGCCACGAACGAATTTTCATCAAAACAAGGTAAAAAACTATTATTTCTCTGCTGAGAAAAAATATATTTCATAGCTGACGTTATATCAGAAGTGTTCCTGAGCTTAACAGTTCCTAAATCAATTCACGAAATGGTCAAATCTGCGGGATATTAAATAGTTTCGGTTTGATATTTTCCAAACAGCCTCGGGTGCGCTACGAAAATAAATGATAAAAAATCGAATTTTATCTCAAATGTTTCATCTAGGCCAACAGTCAGTAAATTAAAGACATATAATTACACACTGGTGGCAGAAAAAATATCCACCGAGTGGTTTCTGAGCAATTTATCTGATAGCCTGGACCTCGCCAGGCTAAACTAACAAAACTCTGCCTCCTGTTCTCTGATTGGTCCATTCAAAAATCTCCAGGAGAAATCGTTGTCTATGGCAGAGATGCCAGACCCTAGTCCAAAGCGAAGTGAAGGACAAGGGTCTGGTTTAAACCAGGCTAACGTTAAATAGCAAAAACAGTTTTAGCCAGTGCAGGTTTTTATTAAATTACTGATTGTATCAAGGTTCATGCTCAGTAATCCAGGTAAAGCATCCAACAATGTTCAATCAGGTCATCTGGACAGTTTTTTTTTTTATGCGAGACGTTTCGCCCTCCATCGGAAGAGCTTCATCAGTCTGAGGAGTCCCAAACAAACAGTTTTCCCCACTAAACTGTAGGAGTGTACTGCTTAGTGGGGGAAACGGTTTGTTTGGGACTCCTCGGACTGATGAAGCTCTTTGGATGGAGGGCGAAACGTCTCAACAAAAAATAAACTGTCCAGATGACCTGATTGAACATGTGTATGCATCCTTAACGAGTTCAAGTAGTACTGAAGGTTAACACATATAGACTTTTTATTTCTGTGCTAGAGATGAGCGTTATCAGCTCAACATATATAAGTATTTTTATATTGAATATAAAATGAATAAATAAACTAAACATATGAGCCACTAATTGAAATCAGCCAGTTTATCCATCCCACAGCTTTATTTTACCGTACAGCGGACAAACAAAGTGTTTGAGCAAAGGGAAATGGTAGTTTTATCACTTAGAAGTGTTTTTTTTTTATGGAAATTCATTGATGTAAACTCCACAAGAAGAGATATAACCAATAAAGAAGAGTCTTCTAAAACCGAGTGGTTCGTTCTTTATAAAGTTGGAACTGAGTCCAACGATCTGTAGTGTATTTCAGGCCAGACGTCCACTTCCTAAGGGGTCTGCATACCAAGAGACAGCTGTGTACACTCTACACCCAGGGGTGTCATTACACCACGTGGCTACCTGCATGTGCTCATGTCCTTGCAAAGTGCAACGGGGTCAAAGCGCTGGATATCAGCTGTCATTTTTAACCTTCATTAAATTCAACTTTTTCACAGTCAGTTCGTCATGAACGCTTCTTTCTTTCGAATCTCCTGCAGTACACGGAGGAACTGATGCGGCAGCAGCAGTTCTTAGAGATCTTTTTGGAGGGCACTCGCTCCCGCAGTGGGAAGCCATTTCCAGCACGTGCAGGCATGCTGTCCATCGTGGTGGACACTGTGTGCACGGGGGCCATCGGAGATCTGCTGGTGGTGCCAGTTGGCATCTCGTATGACCGCATTATTGAGGGAAACTACAATAGCGAGCAGCTGGTAAGCTCTTTGATCTGTTTTCTGTTTTTGCTTTGGCAACCAAAGTTCCTGTTTATTTTTTTATTTTTTTTTCTTAACACACACAAATAATACACTTTTTTATTATTGTAAAGAATTATAAGGGGTCAAAGTTCATGCTCAATAATCCAGGTTAAAAAAAATCCAACAAAGGTCAGTCAAGTCATCTGGATGGTTTTCCTTCTTTTTTTTTTTTGAGGCGTTTCGTCCTTCATCCAAAGGACTGAGTTTGTTTGTGGCTCTTCGGACTGATGAAGTCCTTTGGATGAAGGACGAAACATCTCAACAAAAAAACTAAAATAAAATAAACCGTCCAGATGATCTGACTGAACTTTGTTGGAATTTTTTACCTGGATTATTGAGCATGAACTTTGACGTTTTTCACCACGTTGGATATAGCTACCTCAGAGGAGTCGACGGGGGAGAGGGCGGGTCCCAGAAACCACATTATCATAGCAAGCTGGTTGGCCTACTACCGTATTTTCCGGCCTTTAAGTTGCTCCGCCCCATAAGTCGCTTTAGTCCAATATGTCCAATAAATTGGAAAAATCCATAAATATGTCGCTTCGCCCCATAAGTCGCATCTATCACGCGTCACCGCCGACAACCCGAAATGTGGGCTGGTGTTTTGCCCTGCTGCAAATGGCGGCCACAGGAGCGTGCACGGAAAGACTTTAACAAGATTAACACGTAAAAACAATTATTTGTTTGCTGAAAATTATAGCAAAGATGTGTCTTCGCTTAAAGGTTCAGTATGCAGTTTCTGTAGAACTGCAGCACTTAGAAATATTTTCAACAGGCAAAGCATTCTGATCCCTCCCCCTCAGAGCCATATATGGCTCTGCCCCCTTGTGGTCTGTTAAATTTCAAATTCAAGCTCTGTTTTTATTGGCTGATTCAAATTCAAGCTCTGTTTTTATTGGCTGGTTACAAACTCTGTTTTTATTGGCTGGAAAATGGTGGGTCACCTTTTCTTTTTAGAAATGCTTATTTACCACCTGGAGAAGCAAGGGGACAATATATATATTTTTTTTTTCAGAGATTACCTGGCTAACATCAGTCTGTCAGGAGGTAGTGACAGAGTGAAGAAATATGTTCATAAAAAAAGCTACATACTGAAGCTTTAACCTTTCCTTAATAAATGCACGTAATTGTCAAATCAGCTGGATTTTAAAAGAATTTTCGCTATGTGCACGCGCAGCGAGCGGATACGCTTCATTTCTTTAAAATTTAACAATATAAACAACTAAAAATATATATTTGTTGGCTGACATTATAGTTAAAGTGTTTCTGAGCTTAACCTTTCCTTAATAAATTCACGTAATGGTCAAATCAGCTGGATTTAAATTGTTTCGCTTTGACGTCTTCCAAACGGTCGCGCGCGCTGTGAAAATAAATTATTAAAAAATCAAATTTTTGCTCAAACATCTCCTAAAGCTAATATGTTGTAATTGTCCATCCAGTGAGTACTTTCTGTAAGTTTCATCAAAATCTGTCGTGTGGTTCATGAGCTATTTTGCTAACAAGGTAACAGTAGTTCAGACCTCCAGAGAGCAGGAGGCCGTGCTGCGCCAGAGTGAGTCCGAGCAGAGAAGGCTTCTGTCGGACACATGAGCTGGGAACGGTCGGTGGACCCTAGCGGCCGAAAGTGGTACCGCTCCATTTTTTTTGGTCAGAATGAATGGATACGGTCATATCTCAGCCAAAAATTTGTCTAAAAATGTGGGGGGAAATCCATAGATGTCGCTTCGCCCCATAAGTCGCAGGAAATGAAAATTAGTAAAAAAAAAAAAACTAAAAAAAACTGTGACTTATAGGCCGGAAAATACGGTATTTGGGTGTGCTTCTCATGGAACTGAGTTTGTTGGGGCTCCTCGGACTGATGAAGTCCTTTGGATGAAGGACGAAACGTCTCAAGAAAAAAATGCAACCGTCCAGATGACCTGACTGAACTTTGTTGGGATTATCATGGATGTTTTTTTTTTCTTCCTGTCAAAATAGCTGTATGATAAATCTATAGCTTTTACAATATTGATAAAAATGTATTTTTGTTTTCTAAAATTATTTTGGATATGGACACCAGTGATTCCCGTGACCTGAAAAGGAAGAAGCGGGTAAAGATGATGGATGGATGGATTGATTGACAGATTGATGTATAGGTTTAAAGTTGAACAGTTTGTCCTTCTCTGTTGTTCAGGGCAAACCCAAGAAGAACGAGAGCTGGTGGGGAATAGCGTGCGGGGTGTTCAGGATGCTGAGGAAGAACTATGGCTGTGTTCGAGTTGACTTCAACCAGCCTTTCTCCCTAAAGGTGACAATCACAGATCTTCATTAGACCACTTTTTAATCTTCAACACTTTAAAAATGTTTTTTAAAATGTAAAAACATCAGTTGTGAGCCTCTAGTTCTATCTGTTTGTTTAATGTAGGAGTATTTGGACACTCAGAGGAGTCGTCATATTCCATCACCGGTGTCTCTGGAAAACGCCTTGCTGCCCATTATTATTTCTGCACAGTAAGTGTACACACACAGACGACACACACAGTTTCCTTTCTCAGTGCATGTTGTCTTCATCTGTCCAGAGTTTTTTGTCCCTCAGCTTTTGATGTAGCAACTTTCATGTACACCCCACCCCCCACTGCTGCTTCACAGCAAGTGTCTGTCGTTTGACGTCCAAGCCCTCAATGTTCCATTCACTGAGGTCACTTCAGTTCTGAGTTGTTTGTTTTTTAAATAAACCTGAGTCAGTTGTAAAATATGTTCATAAGGACAGCTGCGGTCTCTCACAGCACGGCTCACGTCCAACATTCACTGTCCTAAAAGAGACGAGCACAAGTTCACACCTGTGAAACAATTTGTTGAGTCAAGTAAAAACACAGCCTGGAATTTAAAGGAAATAAACATAAAGTCACTTCAGGATAAGGAGGACCAAATTTCATTATAAAACTTGGTATATTTAAACTTAACCTCAGATGATGATTTCTTTTTTTACACTCTGCTGATTGTAGCATATAAAAAAAAATACTTGTTTAGCATTTCTTCTTGTAGTTTCTCCCCCTTTTTGTTTCCTCAAGCGTATTTATTTCCCTGTTAATTTTTTTTACATTTCCTTATGCATTACAGCCTAATTATACAAACGATGCATTTCACACTCGAGGGACGAATGCAAAACAGCACAACACAGATCGCGATAACCAGTTGCAGCAGTAACTGATTACGGTAAATATCTTATAAGCAGTAAAACGTGTAGCGTAGATTTATGTTTTGACTCTAGAATAAACATCTATACTTCAGATTGATGGTTACTGACTGAGAAACAACAATCTGGCATATTTCTTTAATATAAAATGTATATATTTAAATTTAAAAAAAAGTTTGCACACCGAATAAAACGGGGACAAAAATGCTAGAAGGAAACGATACCAACCTTATCAAGGGGCACCTATTTGTGGGTTATCTTAATGTTATTTGATGTAAATCATTGTCCAAATTGAAGGTTCATGTGCAGAAGTTGTTCCGGTGTTGTGTCCTCCCTCATATCTAATAATATTTTTGAAAATAAATATAAAGCCTAAAATAGCTTATTTGACAGCTTCTGACTGCTTGGTCACTAATTGATTTACATAAAGTTTTGATAGCTAATGCTAGTAGCTAGCATAGTTTAAAGTAAAGTGCTATCTGTTATCATTCCCATACAATGACGAAATTAGTTCTCTTCATTTAACCCATCACATGTGGGATACACCCAGGTGGAGCAGTGGGCAGCTATGTAAGCACCTGAGGAGCAATTAGGGATTGGGTGTCTTGTTTCTGTTTCTGTTGCAATTCAACATTTTTCTCACAAACCTCAGGAAAACATCCTCCTTTCCTCCATTGTTGCCTCTGAAACCATATGTGCTGCATGTGGGAATACAAAAAGCAGTCAGAGTTTAAAAAGGGTGGAATAAAAGGCAGGAGAGCCAAGAATATAACTATTCAATTATAATTATAACTAGAGAAACTGCATTTCTAGTGAAAATGCAGTGTGAATGCTTATTGCTGAAGAACATGCTGAAAAACAACTGAAATTATCTAAAAACATGCTGAAATGTAGCTGAAATGGAGAACAGGCCTAAGTTAGCGGAATAAATTCAATTCAGTTTATTTATATACCGTAGCACCAATTCACAACAGAAGTCGTCTCAGGGCACTGAACAGAAACATTCATATGTAAAAAAATAAATAAATAAGTAAACAGAAACATCATAAATAAAAATAATAATTCAAGACTATCTGAAGCAGAAATAACACATACTGTATTTGCTGAATTTGGTTTAAATGAGCAGAAATGAGCACAAATATTAGGAAATTACAGTACGGTAGATTTAAAAAAAGCTGAAATTAACAAAAATGAGCTGAAAAGGCAGAAAGGAGCCTAAAGTACCAGAAGGAAGTGGACGAAGCTGATATGAACTCAAAAATGTGGAATTACCGGTAGCTGAAAAAGTGGGAGTGGTGGTGCAGAGGTTAAGAAGTTGAGCTTGTGATCGGAAGATCGCCGGTTCAAGCCCCGGTACCAACAACATCAAAAATGTGGGTGGGATAAGTGAAACAGTCACACCTGTCTCCACCCTCATATGCCCCACTCTGTGCCCTTGAGCAAGGCCCTTAACCCTCACCATCTGCTCCCCCGGGAACCCTAGATATCAGTTATCTGCTCCACACAGAGGGTTGTGGTAGCTCGGTGGTCTGTGGTTGTGTCAGGAAGGGCATCCGGCGTAAAAACAGTTGCCAAGTCTTCGTGCGACTAGTTCGCTGTGATGACCCCTGACGAAGGGAGAAGCCGAAAGAAGGCTTAGAAAGAAAGAAATTTAGCTGAAAAAGCTAAATTTAGCACAACAGTAGCTAAAAAGTAGCTGGAATAGCATAAAAAACTGAAAAGAGCAGAAAAAAACTGAAAAGAGCATAAATAAGTTAATTAGGCAGAGAAGCAGAAATTACCACAAAAAACTTGAATTTATCTGAAAACAGCTGAAATTAGCTAAAAATGCTGAAAAAGGTAGCTGAAAAAAGTAGAACAAGCTTAAATTAGCAGAAGAAAGCAGAAAGAACCTGTGTGCCCAATTAGGTTTAAAGAAACGGAAATGAGCACAAAAAGGTGGGAATGATCAGAAAAAGCTTAAATTAGCTAAAGACAGCTGAGAAGTAGCTAAAAAAGCAGAAAGAAGCTGAAAATACAAAAAGGAAGTGGAGAGAGAGCACTTTTTTTGTTTGTTGCTGAATTGGCCTGAAAAAAGTTGAAATTAGTGCAAAATATGTGGAAATAGCTGCATTTTTTTAAATTGGCATAAAAACAGCTAAATAGTAGCTGAAATTGCAGAAAAAGCTGAAACTTGCAGAAGTAAGCTGAAAGGAGCATAACAAGCTGAAATTGCCAGAAATAAGTTAGAAGAAGCACAACAATTTTGTCGTTGGCTGAAATAATCTAAAAGGTGGATATCCCAACTGGGCTTTTGTCAAGTCAGCAAGGAAATCTGCTAAACACAATAATGAAGAGGAAAAAGTCTAACAGACGGAAAAACATTGTCATTCCTTATGTTGCTGGAGTCTCAGAGAATTTCAGAAGGATTTTCAACAAACACAACATCCCAGTACATTTCAAACCCAGCAGGACTCTCAGACAGAGGCTGGTCCACCCTAAGGACAGAACCCCCACACACAAACAGAGTGGTGTGGTGTATGCAGTCCAGTGCAGCGAGGTCTGCTCAGACCGTTACATTGGAGAAACGAAGCAGCTCATCCACAAAAGAATGTCTCAACATAGGAGAGCAACCTCCTCTGGACAAAACTCAGCTGTTCACCTCCACCTCACGGACAAGGGACACTCATTTGAAGACCAGAATGTGCAAATTTTGGACCGAGAGCACAGATGGTTTGAGAGAGGTGTGAAGGAAGCTGTTTATGTTAAGAGAGAAAAACCTTCTCTCAACAGAGGAGGAGGTCTGAGATTTCAGCTTTCCAAGACTTATAACTCAGTTTTGGGACTGATTCCGAAACGTTTTACACCGGATGGGAACAGAGGTGTCTTGTCTGTAAATTAGACTAACAAATTTCTTTGAGAAATCTTTTGAACCTCATGGGCTCATTTACGAAAGCGACCTGCTAAAACTAAAGAACAATGAACAGCAGTGGTAGAATTTCCTTAAACAATAAACAATAAACAAACAAACAATAAACAATAGAAACAAAAGAGAGAAAAAAACAAAAGAAAGTATATAAAAATATAGTTATATATATGCTTATCTGAATATATATGTATTATTACAGTATCTGAATATGTATACATAATGTGTGTGTGAATAAATTGCATCTTTGGTTGTATCTTGCTAAACATATATTAAAGTACAGTATTGTATTCCACCAAAATTATTTAAATATGCTAAACTATACGTTCCTATACATGCAGTTTTAATAGCTGTATGCCTAAAATTTAAATATGTGACAATAGCATTACTATTCAGCGTGTTGTGATTGATTAAATGCGCTGATACTTTATTGTGCCAGCCAAATATATAAGGCTGAGTGGAGCGGTGGCCACCCCCAAGATGTCCGCCCTAAATCCTGCGCCGGAGCAAGCTATGGGGTATCTAGTGTATATATGATATCTATGCTACTGCCTACCATCTGCAGGCTAATGATCTTTGTGAGAGGTCCCACCGCTCAATGAAGGCTGCATTGTAGGTCTCATTGGTGGATAATGGTTGGATGGATCACCTGCCTTGGGTTTTGTTGGGCCTGCGTTCAGCTCCTAAAGAGGACCTGTGGTCTTCTTCAGCTGAATTGGTCCTTGGCCGTTTTTTTCCAGGTCTGGCGGGTTCAGTTGCTCCCAAAAGGAGTAGGGCGGTCCTAACAGGGGAAAATAGATCTCTTGCCCCATTGGCAGCACATCACTGCCTTCCACAGGTGTTTGTGCCGAAGGACCTTATGTCGGCCGAGTATGTATTTATCCGTCATGAAGCACACCATTCACCACTTCAGCCTCCTTACGATGGTCCATTTCATGTTTTGGAGAGGGGACCTAAAAACATTTTGGGTGGAGTTGGGGGTTAATCAAGAGACTGTTTTGGTGGACTGTTTGAAACGGCTCATGTGTTGCCCGGGGGACCCAGTTGTGTGTGTGTTGTTTTTTATTTCGATAACACCAGTTTTTTGTTATAGATATATTTCTCAGATGCAGGTCAGCAAACAGATGTCTATGTTTGTAGGGAAAACAAACAAGTGAGGTCATTCAATTTTTTGTAATCCATGTTCCCATGGTAACAGATTTTTTTATGCAGCTGAGAAGGGAATTGGAAATAAAACAGCTTCTCCTTCTCATAGACAAAATGACTCATATTTTACAATCTTGATCTTTCCATCAGTTTGTTTTGATTGGGATTTATTGATGTGTTCAATAAATAAGTAATGGATAAGTAATAAGTGATGGAGTTTGAGATGTGGAAACATTCAGGGGGAAATGTAATTGGGAGAGCACATGTGCACTGGAGAGTTCATTCATTCGTTTTTATCACAACCAATAAGTTCTATTGCTGCAGAAAAATAAGGCTGAGGTTGTTTTGTGATGTTCAGTCACCAAAAAATGGAATGAAGATGATTGGATCACAAAGCCTGCAAAGGTTGTTTCAGACAGAGTGAAAACAGTTTGGACCCATGAATCTGTGACTGATCAATAACCTCTTTGATGATACAAGTCTGAAACCCCCCAAAATACCCTGATGCATGCTCAATAATCAAGGTAGAAAAATCTAAAAAAGCTAAGTCTGGTCCTCTATACATTCAAAAAACAAAAACAAAACAAAAAAGTAGAAATGTTTCACCTTTCGTCCGAAAGACTTCTTCAGTCAGAGGTGCTGTATTCAACTCAGTCTTATAACCCTGGCACAGTGGTAATGGCAGTCGACCCCCGATCGGAAGGTTGGAGGTTCGAATCCCGCGTCCGCCCACCATGTGTCGTTGTGTCCCTGGGCAAGACACTTAACCCCGAGTTGCTCCCGGTAGGTCTGGATGGCGCCTTGCAAGGCAGGCTACCACTACCGGTGTATGAATGTCTGAATGAATGGGTGGATGGCTGGTATTGTAAAGCGCTTTGGGGCTCCTCACAAGGGGCTGGAAAGCGCTATATAAATAAGCTCCATTTACCATTTATAAATAGTACCCTCTGACAGTGGATCAACCAGTTTGCTGCTGACAGCCAAAACCAGCTGCTCACATGATCAAGGAGGACCATCAGCCTAACGATGGATCGTTAGCACCCTGATGCTTGTTTGCTATTCATAGAGGGCTGAGTGATACTAGCAATAACAGCATTGTAAGAGGGGGACAGTTGAACACGGAGGCCTCCACCTCTGTTTAATGATGGACGGTTTCTTTTCACAAAGATGGCCTCCTTTACTCCTCTCTCAAACCATTGTTCCTCTCTATCAAGGATGTGAACATCTTCATCCCTGAAAGAGTGACCGCTGGCCTGGAGATGAGTGTAGACCGCAGAGTCCTGGCCTGATGATGTTGATCTTCTGTGCTGGGCCATCCTTTTGGCCAGTGGCTGTTTAGTTTCTCAGATGTAAGATTGATCACAGTTCAGATTGACACTGAACAGCATTCACAATTTTACTCTGTTTGTGCTGGGGGACTGGATCTTTGGGATGAACCAGTCTTTGCTGTAATGCATTTTTGGGTTTAAAAGCCACTGGGACGTTATGTTTAGAAAATAAATGTCTCAGTTTCTCTGAAACTCCTGCAACATATGAAATGACCACTGGTCTGGGTCTGGGTTCCTTCTTTTCACCTGATGGCTGGCTGGAGTCCTGTTTGGGTTTCTTCTCTGCTTTCAGGAAGGCCCAGTTAGGATATCCACATTGCTCTAGAGCCTGTCTTGTGTGTGATTTCTCCTTCTGTCTGGCTCCTGAGTTAGTGGGGACGCTGTCTGCTCTGTGATACAGAGTCCTGATGACTCCTAACTTGTGCTCCAGAGGGTGATGGGAGTCAAACTGCAAATACTGGTCTGTGTGGGTGGGTTTGCGGTACACCTCAGTTTGCAAATTTCCTCTATCAGAAACTGAGACCTCACAGTCCAAGAAAGCCAACCTGCCATTTTTTACATCTTCTCGTGTGAACTTGATATATTTATCCACAGAGTTGATGTGATCAGTGAAATGTTGGATTTCCTGAGATTTAATTTTAACCCAGGTGTCGTCAACATACCTGAACCAATGACTTGGTGGACTCCCTGAAAAGGACGTCAAGGCTCTCTTTTCTACCTCCTCCGTGTACAGGTTGGCAAGAGAAACTGGAGAACCCATAGCACACCCATGTTTCTGCCTACCGTATAATATTGCTTTCCATATGTGATGTAGGTTGACGGCAGGCACAGTTTCAAGAGTTGACACAGTTGCTCTGTGGAAAGCGTGGTCCTGCTGTTCAGAGTGGTGTCTGATTTTAACCCTAAACAGACCACCTCTACTGCCTCATCAACAGGA